>JAEUWJ010000485.1:0-23669 GCA_018524395.1 Podaxis carcinomalis | reverse complement strand
GCTGGAGCTTGGTCGAGGAGGAATGTTGGGAGTGTTTGGGCGCATATTCTGGTGATGTGTTTGCCGCAGTATACGGATGAGCTTAGGGTTGAGCAGGAGCTGTGGAAGACATATACCCCCTTTTAATGTGTAGCTTCTTGTTAGTTATGATAGAATGATAGTGTTTGAAGATCCCTGCCAGATGCGACTACCGATAAGCAAACATGCACTGGGCGGACACATTGAACAACTACACGCCCCAGTCCTGGCTGCGAGATGTTGGGTGTTTTTGAAGTCAACGAGTGACTATACATTGTTGCTTCAACGCCATTAACGCCAGTTGCAGAACACACAAGAGCCCAGCGAGCTCCCTTTCCTCCGCAGTCTGCTGTTCAAGCGCCGGGGGTTTAGGGGAGGTGTGCAATAAACAAGACAATGATGAGTACCGAGACTACTGGCACAACGGTGTTGAGGGGAAACCTCGACACTGCCCGTTTCGTCTTTATATAGACTCATCAGGCGCTCTACGTAGTCGTTATCTACCTAGACAGCCGTCGATCGTAACCATCCTATTTGATGATCATTCACGATAATCACCGTGGCACTAGTCTAACCGACATCGTGCAAGATCGCTATGGCGTCGTTTGACACCACCACATGGAACGTACTATAAATAACTATGATGTAGTTACTTCCTACAATGGTACTATAAGATCGAACAAATAAGCGCGCGCTTACCACCGGCGCCTAGTTGGGAACTAAGCGCCCGTTGAGCGCCCATCCACAGGGCGTCTACTGACCGAGGCGCAGGTAGACGCTACTCGGCAGGTGCTGGCATGGGAGAAAGATTCGTTAGACTAAGACGAATATCTCTTGAGCAAATATGATGAATGACTCACTTGGGATTCACGTGACGGCCACCTATAACCGATCCAAAAATAGCACAATGAGGGGCTAGAGGGGGTGAGCTAATATAACGTACTGTGGGATGTTCACGTGCTGCCAGCCGTTGGTTTAACAAGGTCGTGCTGCCACCTCATCACTTACTACCCATATACTACCATGGCCCCCATTTCCACTCCCGTCCTTAGTGCTACTGCCCAGAGACTTGTGCCCCCTCCGGCCCCGCCCCACGATCCCCCTACTGAACAGGACTACTATGACGCGGGACTACTATGACGCGATTGCGTTCCATCGGGACATTGTCAATGGCTTCTGTACGCCTCTCTTTCCTTGTCTTTTGCCGTCAAACCCCCCTAACTGCCCACCCACAGCCCGCCATTCGTCACACATCACCCGGGCGGACGTTGTCAAAGTGGTCGATTATGCAACGCAAATGGCCCAGCTCTCCGGTGTGTTGCTAACGTTCTTCCTCCCCTGATGCTTATGCTGATGGCCAAGGTAAGTGGCAGCTCACCACAATGCAGCCCCCCCCTGGTTCGAGAGGATTCTCGAGAACCTGAGGGGCAGCATTAAAGATGAGTTCAACAAGACCTTTCAAGATGAGATGCAAGCGTTAAACCGCAACTTTCAAGATGAGTTGCAAGCGTTCAAGAAGACCTTTCAAGATGAGATGCAAGCATTAAACCGCACCTTTCGGGATGAGTTGCAAGCGTTAAACCGTAAGATTGACACCACAGAACAAGCACTGACTCGGAAGATTGGACATGCTACACGAGCCTCCGTGATTGTTCGTGCTTATATTTTTCTTTCCCCACATGTGGCTCACTTGAACAACGAACAGTTATGCAACCAGTCAAGGATGCCTGGCCCCGCAGAGCGGTACGACATCGTCCCCTTTGCGAATGGGGATCTTCCAACAGATCCGCCGGTGAGTGCCCACCGCTGTCAACGTCATCTGCTCTGACTGCATTCTAGCACAACCTCCCCGCCATCGACTCTTTGGAAGCGTTCGCAACCCTGTCGGATGAACAGGTCCGACTGTATTACAAGGGTTATTATCCCAACGGTGGCCATCGAACTGTGGAGAGTCGTCGCGACAGGATCAGGCTGGCCATTGGGTTCAGGGTTCCTGCCTAGGACACTGCTTTCGGAGGGTGCGCTTGGGGTTTACTTAGCCGCATCTTCATCTATCGCCGTCCCTTTCGAGATAGAACACTGTTTTGTATATTGCTCCAATGTAGTTCTGAATCGAATGAGTATGTTGTCCACCGCTTGGAAGAAGTCTTGATTGCTTAGCTTGAGTATGCTTGAGGACTTGTGGTATGGTTATTGGTTGCACAACATCACCTGTTAACTATGGAGGCTCACTCTAATATCTATCAAACCACTGATGTCACCTTTGATGTCGGGATACAATAGATGAATCTGTGTGAGGGTTAGAATGGTCTGAATTTGTCTACCAAGTAACTGAGACTGATGTCACTGTTGATGTTGGAACAGAATAAAGTAATGTTGGGCCAATCACACAAGGCTCTTGGAGTGGGTAAGGAGTGCAGATGGAAGGAGCACAAGACCTCCAGGGGCAAGCTCAAGAACCAAGCCTAGGTCCCATGACACCAAGTGATCACTGGTCTTGTGATTGAAATTGCCAAGTGCAAACACGGCACAGATTCCAAACGGATAGTTTTGAAGGTCCCGGTGCTTATACGTACAGACGCTGGGCCCGAGATTGAGCGTGTGCATGGGATACTCACAGCCTGGAAAGGAGCAATGAAGGCTTTCAACCTCCCATGTTGGAAGGGCGTCCATGGCTGACTTGTAAAGTTCAAAAACATGGGCAAAGTAGCCGTGAAGAGTGGCTGAGATTGAGGTGAGCAGCAGTAGCAATAACTCAAAGAGAAGCATACTGTTCGCATATAATGCCAGCCTGCGGAAGTCAGGGCTTCGTACCATCGCTTGTACTCCAGAAAAGTTCTTCCCTGCGTCAGTGTACTGGGGGCGAGTGGACCCATCGCCATGAATGATCCCAGCGTTCAAGCGATTGTGGGTCCCGCAACAATGTTGAATCACTTTCGGGAAATGTCCAAGTGCACGCATACATATGCAGCTGCTGGCCTCCTGGGCTGGCAACATGGCTGTCAATTCGCAGATACACTACTCCAATCCGATCAGTTCAAGGGAGGCTGACTGGGGCTGACTGGCGGTCAGTATTACATGACACATGGGTCTATGCTACTTGTACATATTATGAAGTGATTATTGAGTGAATACTTGGCTGCTGGATGCCCTCTATGCATTGCAATATCACTATCCAATTGGGCTTCAAGGTAGAGGGAGCGGAGAACATGACGGCTATGCATGTGATTCCCTGAGCTTATTTTTTTCTGACTTGGAAATAAGCTTTTTCCATTTCTTAAACCGCTTGTTCCACCTTCCACTTGGTTCCCGTCTTCTTCCACCACCTCCTCATTGCCCGTCTTCATTCACATCACCTTAATGTGCACCAATAAGCAGCAGAAGCCACTTGACAAATATGCGGCGGAGGTATTCAGGTCAACGGAGTGGAGTGCTCAGGAAGTCAGCAAGAAGAGGGAGACCCTTGTGAAGGTGGCGAGAGCTATAGTTGATGAGTGGATCCAGTCAAAACGCAGGAAGCACAATGCAGATGAATCCCACAAGGTATGTATCCTGCCTGTTCGCCCCTCCAATGACCACCTTTCTATTCGACACGCGTCTCCTTTTTAGTCAGATTCACGCCAGATCATGGGAATGGCTGTATCTACAGCTAGGGGGGTCCTCTGGCAAACAACGCCCCTCGCCCTTTGACCTCATCTCAACCTTATGAGCCCAAGGTCAGTCACACTGCACTGTCCAGGAGGAGCACCAGTCTGACTTTTCATGACGCAATCACTTCCAACATTTGTGATTCAAAAAAGTCGCAGAGGTTATCTGCTAGGATCCGCCGCAGGCTGGGTGGTCATCAAGTGTCCACCGGGGATAGAGACCGAGAGGACTCTCAGGTGGTCACCGTCAAGAGAGGCCGTAAATCAACCTCTCGACAGGACCTCGACGATGCCGGTGGGAGCCACATCTCCCACACGGCGCTGGGGGAACAGCGGTTCATCCATCTCTCCTTCAGTGGAGACCAGTCCATCTGGCTCTCATCCATTGGTTGCCCCTCAGAATTGCAGCAGCCGCCAACTTGCAATCAAGACTACTCGGAGGACACATAACAGGCCTATTCCTGATGAGGACTTTGATTCGGAAATAGAGTTCATTGGGATGCTAAAGCCGCTGCCCATGGGTGCAGAGTCCGAGGATGAGCAGAGTGGTATTTGTGAGCTGTGAAGTATGACAGTTGGGCATCTCTGCCTGCTCCCATGCCAGTTCGCTTGTTCGGCCTCTTTTGCTTGCCACATATTGTTCTAGTTGCTATCGTTTTTTGTAATTGGTACTATGATTGTCTATACACCCTATTTGCCCAGACGTCATGTTTGGGGGTCCTGTAGATCGATAAGCATCACTAATCTGCACACTGCTATAATCATACGACCCAGAACAACGAATGGATGAATAATGAGATGTTTAAATTGCTTGCATATATGAGATCCTGCGTGCTAAGTACCACCAGTGCATTGCTGATTGTCTTAATGCGAGCCATGTGTCATCTGCTGTTGTAAGATGACACGCAACTGCTGTGCGCATTCTCTTTTTGAAATCGCCAGCACATCCTACCCATCAAGCACGCTGGTCAAGTGCAAGCAGGGAAGCTGGAGGCATGGGGGTCTGGGACTACCCAAGCATGGAACGTGTGCTCTCCTCTGGAAATCACCAGACAATACACCAGAGGAATGGCGCATTTGCTCACACACGTTGGCCGATAAACTTTATTGTTGCTGCTCTATTTGCAGACTAGTCTAGCCTGATTAACGAGTTTGTTTTGCTTTTGCTCATTGGCGTCATATCCAAGGACCATCCCCGCCACTGGCAATCGACGAATGCCACCTCTGGGACTGTCCCCTCCACTTCCAGACATGGCAATCCCTCTGTGAGCTGTGAGACGGCAATCGTCAATTGCCATGCTCGGTGAGCGGTGAGATGGCAGTCGTCAATTGCTACCTACTTGAGACGTGAGATGGCAATCGACGATTGCCATGCTGGGTGAGTGGCGGGATGGCAGTCGTCGATTGCCATGCTCAGTGAGTGGTGAGATGGCAGTCGTCGATTGCTACCTTTGTGAGAATGGCAATTGAGCCCCTCATCCTAATCCTGAGGAGAGCATAGGGGGGTCCACAAAGGTGGTTGCCATGCTCCTCATCCTAATCCTGAGGACAGCATACATGGCATTCGTCGATTGCCATGCCTGGGAGTGGAGGGGACAGTCCCAGAGGTGGCATTCACTGATTGCCATGTCTCCAAGTAGAGGGGACGTCTCCATCAGGAAAACGGGAGATTGGTAATTATGCCTTTCCTGCCATTAATTAGACCAATTTGTCACACTTAACATAACGTGGATCAATTTCGATCAATTTGCGTCATATTCGTCTAACAATAGAGGGTGCCCGTGCAGTTGGGCACGATTTACGCTAAATTATGCATTGCATTCATCTAATCACAGGGGTACCTGTGCGGTTGGCTGCAATTATCCTAAACTTATCCTAAACTATGCCTCACCTATACATCAATTATAGCTATCAGAATAAAGCACACGAAACTGTGACTTAGGCTCGGTGCGGACCTGGTCAGCACGGGAGCACATGAAAAACCATTTGCTGTTGCAGTGGGAAGGGCGGGAATGCGAATTCTTGAATTCCGACCCCATGGCGCCGCTCAGCGGGTTCCTGTCGGGCTTGTCCCATCAGCTCGGAGTTGCGTGGGAAGCTAACTGTCGGGAGGTCGAGGGTTCAACTCCCGGTGGAAGTTTCTTCCTCTCTGGTTTGTTACCAACCTGTACTACAGCGCATTCCCTCTGTTGGCTGCAGATTTATACATTAATAGTACGATTAGAGGGGGAAAGAATTGCTAGCCAATTAAGCGGTACAAATGTTTATCAGTAAAAGGGTTCAAGTAAAAAGTTTGGCAACGGTCAAGCACATTTCCGCTTGTCCAGTCATCAGGGGCATATGGACCGAACAAAAGATGCACGCTACATACTATATCCGAAACTGGGATAATGCTCCCAATGATCCCACCCCCAGTGCCGTTGTGACGATCTCGTTCAACACTTATCTTGAACATCGAGTGATTCGGGTCAGGTCGCGAGAACTTCGTATACCATTCAACATATGCAAGCTGTTCTGGAATGTCTATACCAGGGAACACCTGAGCCCAAATGCTGGGAGGTATTGAGAATATGGTACAGATGCGACCTGCACGTAATCCTGTGTATATACTACTCTTTAAAACATTGAAAGTATGACGTGAAAGTATGAACTACTCACCGTGAATCCCCTCAAGATCCTTGTTAGTGCGAATCAGTGCAGTGTCAAACTGTCCTGATGTCGGATTGGCGCGAATTGAATCAGCGGTCGAAGTTACATTTGTAAAAGAATCGGCATCAGGAAATCAGGAAATTTCCTATCATGTAATATGACGCATTACCGTTCGTTGTTGGCGTTATGAACAAGTAACGGATACAGGTTGACTTATACTGCACGATAACCCAGGATGCTGCTCTGTTAAATTAATAATCGAGACACAAGGCCATGAGTTTGCCATAATACTACTGAATTATTATGAATTATTGTGGTCCCTGCATGCAATTGACAGAGCAGCTTCAGTATTCTGGTGAATTGTCTATGGGATATAAGGTTCTCGGAGACTCATGCAGTGACCGCCATATTTTTGTGAGTTATCGACAGTTATCAGATCGTCAGAGACTTACACAGTGGCCGCAATATTTCTTGTGGGTTATCTGCAGGGTATCAGATTGTCGGAGACTCACACAGTGTCTGCCATATTTTTGCGAATTATCTACGGGTATCAGGTCGTCGGAGACTTGCACAGTGGGTGCAGTATTTCTTTTGGGCTTTCTACAGGGTATCAGATTGTCGGAGACTCACGCAGCAACTGCAGTGTTTTTCTGAATTATCTACAAGATACCAGAGTCGCGGGGACCTGCAGAGTGGCTCCAGCACTTTGGTGAATTATCTACAAGTTATCGAATTCTCGAGGCTCACAGCGCACTGCGAACTACGCAGCCATCTGTGAGCTGAACACGACATGGCCTGCGGAGTGCAACACTATCTCGGTTTCCAAGCAATCTGCATGGTTTCAAGCTCGACGACTTCACAACAGAAAGTGAACAAAATGATGTATTTCACAGCAAATACTATGTAACTACAGGTCCGAACAGCCAGTGCTGCGACCAGCCCGCCCATTTCCATCTCAGTCTTCCAGCGGACCATCCTCACTCTTCAAATCAGGTAGCAACCATTGCGATCTTCAGCTAGCAATCACTGTCGATGCTCTTGCCCTGCACCAGACTCGAGATGGAGATGGAGAAGATCTTCTCATCCCGACACTTAAACGGTGCTGGTAGCTGCACTTGGTTTCTTTGCCGAAGGCCAGTCTTAAGGGTTCAGTGTTCATTGAAGTCAGGGACTGCGTGCTGGGGCTTGTACTGACCTTTTGGTGGGTATTGCGAGCTGAAAACACCAGGCGGGCATTCACCAGCTGTAATGCTCTGGATTTGAGCCACTGCCTCGGTCTGGGGCTGATGTGATCTGCCATCATAGAATCGTCATTCTGCCGACCATACGGCTGCGATTACGACACTGCGTACCTCATCACACAACTCCCAAAGTAGGTCTCGGTGGACAGCAGATGCTTATGGGGAGTACGGATGCGGGTCGGATGCGGGTCAGCGGTGGTTCCCGTGTGGTGCTAAATGGCACCAAGTTTTCATCCAAAAGGTGGGCCGAAGTGGGCAGAATGCCCAACTGGAGAGAACTTCTCCGAAACCACAGAACGCGAGTCTACTGGTGTTAGCCTGAAGGTAAACCACGAGTGAATGACCACGTACCCAAACGAGGTTCAATCAATTGAAGACGTGGCTGAGGCTCCGCTGGATGCCAGGGACAATCAATAGTTAGTCTAAACGGGATGTTAAAGGATATAGATAGAATCAACTGACTGATCGATCGGGTCTGATACAAGGCCTGGTGGCTGGTGCTGCCATTGCGAAAGATATGAGCCCCGAGTCGATGCCTCCCTGTTGAAATATCCAGAAACTTACAGCTTAGATGGGTCATAGAGGTCCCTTGGGGTTCACTGTGGAAGGCGACGTTGATGATCAGCAGCGGGTTGGCAGGTCAAAGGAATGGACAAGCATACTTTTGCAGCAGTGCCAGGAGGGGGAATTGTTAGGGCACTGTCCCACAGGAGCCCGCTTTATATATCTTCGTGTGTGGAGCCACTCAAACAGCAACAAAATGATGCAATAGTGGGGCTGCACTGGGGCAGGAGGGTGCTGCGCATACCTAAGACCTCTGCGAGCTACATGTGCAATGTGTATCAGGTTATGGTGCGAAGGGTTAACATACACTTGTTGAAATTTCGAAAACACAACTTCTTTTCCATCGGGATGCCCTCTGGGAAGCCAAAATGGATTTTCGAACAATTGGAGCTCAGAACGGTGGGCACTGATCTTTGCTCTGAATGTGGAGCATACAAGGTTGCTGCCACTGGATAAATCGGTTAGCAAGACAGAAAGCTGAGAACAGCTCGTAGACCTTGAACGCACAGGTTCCTGAGTGGTCTTACCTTTGCGATAGCAGCTATCTTCCCTCATCAATGACCAGATTCTGCCTCCGCTTTGTCAACCTCCTTCACCCGCTCTTTCTCTATTTTTGGAGAGTCTGGACTCGGAGGCTCAGTTAGTTGCAATCGATAGGTAAGGGCGCCATGCGATGATCTTGTCGAGGGGGTATGAAATCCGGACAGAGCAAGGAAGTGTTGGTTTGATATTATTCGGCGACTTCCGGAAGGTCGGCATCCCCCAACCAAGGTGGACGCCTGAGGTGGGTGTAGTGCGCAAGTCGCAGTCCTTGAGGTGTTGTTCTGGCTGGCTGCAAATCAGCCACAAGAGAGGTGGGGAGTCGAAGTCCTCAGCGGTATCCATGATGAGTCTGACAAGGTCAAGTTGCTCTGCATCTCCCTGGCATTCATCAGGACCGTCAACAATGATTAGTAGCTTGGGGGACAATTTCCCCTGGCGCTTGAGAGTAAGAAAGGGCTCAAGAATGAGTTTCCTAAAATGAGCTTGTCCATCCTGGTTAATTGAGATCCCGCAGTTCGCAATACAAGATAATACAACTAAGTTCGAAACAGTTATTGGTTGTCAAGAGGGAAGTAAGATAGCTCAGGAAGCTCCCTGCTGCTCGCGGGCCTCGCGCTGCTGTTTGAGGGCTTTGCGAGAAGCTGCAGTATTCGTTCGGGTGTGGACTGGAGCAACTGGGAAAATTTTCCTGGTATCACCACTGTTTAGCGAAGTATTCCCTTGAGAAGAGAGAACTTCTACTTACTTCGTCCACCACTTCAATAATTCCTGGGTAGACTTCTTCGTCGCAGGCCCAGGAGTGTCTTCAAAGAAATCGACAACATAGTTGTACAACCCCTCATAGTCGAAGCCTCCATAAACTTGAGACCATGAACTCGCAGTTTGCAGGTTGAAATGGAGCTGCAGCTGAAGATAAGCTTGGAAAACATATTATAAAAGGAAACTTACCTGTACTGCAGCATATGCGATAGTCCGGGGAGTGACTTTGTTGTTCAGATTGACTTTTGTTGCCACATTGCGTCGCACAGCCTTCTTGCCAGACAAGGTCCTCTGCGTCTTAGCTGGAGGCAAGTTCTCTGTATCATCTTCCTCCTCCGAAACATCCTTTGCTGAAGACGGCGATGTGAATATACTTTTATAGACCTGTGTACAACATTAAGGACAGAGTGCAAACCAAAAGTAACAGAAAATGAGCTTACTTTGACAAGGAGAACACTTTTCAAATACCCGGTTTCCAAGTTCTTGACATTTCCTTTGTATTTCGCATAGAAACACCTTGCATGGTAGCTACAAAGCCAGTCAAACTCTTCGTCACCAGCACGCAACTTAGCACGAATACTGCAAGTGAAGGTGAGGTCATATGGTGGCGGCAGCTGGCAGTTGACTACTTACACAAGATTATCCCAGTCAAAATCAATAGGACATAACAGTCGTCCAGTGAGGTCATGTGCGAGTCCTCTGTTCTTGCGGCAGTGGTAATCCAAAAGAGGAGAGGGAGTTGGCTCCCATACGTTCAGCCACTCTGCAATGCACCCGCGGATCCGAAGCAAGTCATCACTGCGGGCATTGTCTGCACCCTGTTGGAGCTAGTGTTGACCCAGTAAGTGCTTTCTCCACATGTAAAGCAATGTTGCGTACCTCTGTATAAAACTTGCTGAGCATCTCAGGTGACTCTTCATCGATTGTGCTCCAGAAGTTAGGGATGAGGCCGTTGAGTATTTGGACGGCTGTGTGACTACGCTCCCAACTTCGCATTGTCCATCAACCATCTGAAACAAAACAAGTGCAAACCCAAAGGAACGCACCTTCGCCTCAGTTCCCTCACCTCATCCTCAGGAAGCCCTTCAAATTCATTATTCAGATCAATGTCATCCGGATCTTCCAGGTAAGCACAATGTTTGTCGGAATCGGAAACGAGGTATTTTATCTCTCCACAGATAAAGACCACCTTGCGTATGCCACGTCCGAGCCGACTTAAGGAGATTTCCTTCCTGCTGGGGTACCAACTTGTTTTAACTTGCCCGTAGGTGCAGGAAAAAGACTGATGAATTTACTTACTCAGGCTCCTTTCGTTTAGATGGGTTTTGAGCATTTGCCCTTTGAGAAAGCTCAAGATATCGACGCTTCCAAACGCCTGGGTCATTGTGTTCCTCGGGCCCATTAGCAGGAGATGGCGGGTTGCCCTGCGAGAAAGGACTGGAGTGTATAGCAGGGTAGGGCATTGTACAAGAAGTGGGGGAATGAAACAGTAAAGGTGCGCCGGTTGTCAGCTCTTACTATATGGTGAACAATTCAGGGCTGACCAAAAGCTCCAATATTCAGCCATTCGCGCACTAGCAACGAACAGCCCCAACTGTTTGTGCTTGTAACGGAGATTATTCAAGTGCCAAAAGACTGTTTTCTATTGTCAATTACACTGGATGCGACTGTCCTCTAAATCCGTCACTCTTCATAATCGCAAGACGTCCTTGAAATCTCCAATCTGGAATCCAACCCTCATTATTTTGCTATCGCCATTTTTAGTCATTCTACTCCTCCTGTTCATGTTTCCGTGCAAGCATTGCCAAGGACAATTTAGTGCTATATCCACAGCTGGGCTTAAGCTACACCAGAAGAAATGCGAAGATTTCCTGAACTCCCAAGCACTGGCACATAAACGCCGAAAAATAGCTGCAACCTCAAACAAGGCTAAGCGAGCGAAACTCAAAGACCGTAAGGGCCAGTTGGGCTCTGCAGCTCTCAAAGTACGTTTCATGATAACTCATAAAAATGATGTTTAATAATTGGTCTACTAAGGAAGCCACTCCAGGACCAAGTCCGATGCCCCTCAGAAATGCTACCCCCCACAACCTGGAGGATCATTGGATGATGAATCAAGACTTGGATATTGGCGAAACTTCGCCACCTTCGCCTTCTCAGTCCAGTGCCATATCTCCACCATCCTTACACCCTTCAGAACGCTCTCCGAGTCCTCCACAACTTACGCAGGCAGGACGGCCAAAGCGGAATTACCGTACACCTGCTCGCTACAAGGATCTTAATCCTGAGCCTCTGCTGCCACTTGATGAGGAAGATGAGCAGCCAGCTGCAGTATTACCGCACCTACTCCTCATCGTGCGCAACCGCCTGCGGACTGCTATGAATTCCTTTGGGTTGTTACGAGAGTACCTTTACCGCCCCTCATTTGATCCAGATTCATTTGTCCCCCCTACTGAACTTCATCAAGTCGAACGAGCCCACCACATATCCCTACCACTGCCCCCACCACCTGCCTCCAGTCACCGAAATAAATCCATTGAAATGCTTATGAACTGGAAGGACTCTGGTGGGCCATCGAAGTCAGATGCCGAGATCAATCGCCTTGTGAAGGAGGTCCTTCTCAACCCTAACTTCAAGCTTGAAGAGTTGCAAGACTTCAGCGTAGCCAGGGAGAACAAGCATAGCGATGCTGCAGACAAGAAATCACCCTTCCTTGACTCTTTTCAAACCACCGACATCAAGATCGAAGTTCCTTCAGGTACCAAACATGTGCAGCCAGCCACTTTCTCAGTCCCTGGATTGCTCTATCGAAAGTTGACTGCCGTTATCCGAGCTGCATTCTCATCACCCATTGCTTCCCACTTCCATTTCTCTCCCTTCAAGTTAATGCACAGATCTCCTAGTGGCGAAGAAGAGCGGATATTCTCTGAGATCTATAACTCAGACGCTTGCATTGACGAACACGATAAAGTCCAGCGCGCTCCTCTCCCACCCCAGGATCCAAATTGCAAGCTAGAAAAGGTCATAGCGATCCTTATGGTCTGGTCTGACAGCACTCACCTTGCGAGCTTCGGCATGGCAAAACTCTGGCCAATATATTTGCTCTTCGGGAATGCCTCAAAATATATTCGAGGGCAGCCAAACTCAGGTGCTTGCCAGCATGTTGCATATATCCCCTCCCTCCCCGATTCATTCCAAGATTTCGCCTCCTCATTCTTCAGTAAATGGGGCACGCAGAAGCAGGATCTTATGACACATTGCCGGCGGGAGTTAATGCATGGTGTCTGGAAATTTTTGCTGGATGACGACTTCGTTCATGCATATAAATATGGAATGGTGGTAAAATGCGTTGATGGTATCGAGCGACGCGTATATCCTCGTTTCTTTACATATTCGGCTGATTATCCCGAGAAGTAAGTTAATTGGGCCCTTCTTCTATTAGTCTTCTAATCTTATCTTTTTGGTAGAGTATTGCTTGCCACTATACGAGACAAGGGCCTTTGCCCATGCCCCCGATGCCTTGTTCCGAAATCCAAGCTTGACCAGACTGGTACCAAGCGCGACAGTGTTTTTCGCCTCAGAAATGCCCGCACATATATCTCCGACTGTGTCAGGATTGCTCGCAATGCAATCTACAACTTAGCTGCAGCTATCAGTGGTCCTGCTGTTAACCGACTCCTCAAGAAGACGTCTTCTGTTCCAACCCTGGTAAGTCAAGAAGATCCCTTTAATATCTCTGACTACCATTCACTGTTCGAATATCATGCTTTTGTTCTTAGAATGCCTTTGCCGATCGACTGGGCTCCGATTTCAATATCTCCCAGATGCTCGTTGTTGATCTCTTGCACGAGTTCGAACTGGGGGTCTGGAAAGCCTTGTTTACTCATTTAATCCGAGTTCTGTATGCTGCAGCTCCAAGTGGCTACTTGGTTGCAGAACTGGACCACCGGTAAGTCCATTCCAACTTTCCAGGCCACCCGAGTAGTAATGTTGTCAACTAGTTTCAGAAAAATACCAACATTTGGCCCAAGTACAATCAGGCGCTTCGCAACAAATGCTTCGGAGATGAAGAAACTCGCAGCACGCGATTTTGAGGACCTACTACAGGTAGAGCTCATAATCTACAGTCCGGAAAGAACGTACTAATAAATCACTTTAGTGCAGTATACCAGCATTTGAAGGACTCCTGCCAGAGCCATTTAATGCGATCCTCATAACACTCTTGTATCGAATGGCAGAGTGGCATGCATTCGCAAAACTTCGGCTACATACTGAAACTACGCTACACCATCTTGAGAGGACTACAACAGAGCTTGGGAAGTTGACGCGAAAGTTTAGGGATACCACTCAGTCTGCATTTAAGACTTACGAGCTTCCAAAGGAGGTAGGGGCCCGACAGAGGCGGCAAAGGTCAAACATGGGGAAGGAGAAAGGAACTGGAGATCCTACCTCAGTGCGAAAAATCAGAACCCTAAACCTCTTCACATACAAATGGCATGCACTTGGAGATTACGCCCGTGCTATCCGCCTCTTTGGTGGAACTGATGGTTTCTCGACTCAACTGGTAAGTAGAATTTGCTTTACTATATTACTGTAACATTTATTCACACCTCGTGATTGGCAGGGCGAACTTGCCCATAAAGTCGTTAAGCGACTGTATGGATCAACAAATAAGCGGCAGGCTGGGAAGCAAATTGCGAAGCGCTATCGAAGGCTCGAGCGTGCTAGTTTGGCATGTGGTAGCAGGCCGTCCCTCAATGAGGCTATCAATCAGACAAAGAGTGATCTGCCACACCTGCGATACTATATCTCACCATCTAAAAATTGCCCTGTGGATATATTCAGCACTGTTCGTTCAAACAGAGGTGATCCTGCATATCATGTGAGTGACAGAGGCATTCATTTCCAAATTTCTCGACTGATAGATTTTTTGGCGTATTAAGAAGTTCCTACCGAAACTTCAAGACCACTTACTGGGGCGACTAATGGACCGCGAATTCGATGGCGACATGCACGAGGAATTTACAGACTCAGACCGGAACTCGATCCGCTTCATAGGAAACAAGATTTATTCTGTCCGAACTTGCCACATCTACTACACGAGCTACGACTTACAGCGGCAGTATGATACCATCAATCCCTGTGCACATCCAGATATCATGCTACGGTCCCCTATTACCGAAGAAGGTGCCGAACCATACTGGTATGCAAGGGTTATTGGGGTATATCATGCCAGTGTTTGGACAGAGAACCCAGCAATTCCAGGTGGCAGAGATGCCAGGCACATGGATTTCCTTTGGGTTCGCTGGTTTGGTGAAGAGCCTGGCTATCGCTCAGGATTCTGCAGAGCTCGCCTACCTAAAATCGGCTTTGTAGAATCCACAGATGACTTCGCATTTAGTTTTGTTGATCCTGCAAATGTCGTCCGCGGGTGTCACTTGATACCAGCATTCAGTGCCGGTCGGAGTGCCAGTCTCCTTCCCCACGCTCTTAGCATAGCCCGTCGCCTTAATCCCGAGGACACAGATGACTGGCTGAACTTCTATGTGAATATGTCAGTCACCGAACATTCTATTTTGAACCTAATACTAACAACAGAGAACTGCCAGCTTTGTAGATCGAGATATGATTATGCATTACTTCGGTGGTGGAATCGGCCACCTGCATAATACTCCACCCCAGCGACTACATATATCAGATCAAGAGGATCTAAACTCTGACAAAACGGCCATGGAGGAAAGCGAGGATGGCAAGGAAGACGATCCTGACAGCGACCCAAGCGACGACCCAAGCGATACACTGCAAGACGTTGTTATGAAGAATGGAGAGCTGGAATTGGGTGAAAATAGTGATGGAGATGAACTGGACAGATCTGGAGATGATGAGAGCGATGAAGACGACAGCGACAACTACGACTACGATGATAGCGACGACAAGAGGAGTGGCCAGAGTGAGGATGAGGGTGAGGAACCAGCTTCCAGCAGTGATAGTGACCAAGAGCTCGATAATTGCGGCTATGCTTCGCCTTAAACAATATAAGTATGATATTCATTAGGCTTAACTTGAACTCGAATGTGATCTATCGCTACGCCTGTCTCATATCCAGTATCTAATTCTTTGTCAGGCTCATAGCGAGTGGTGAGTCACCCAATACCTTGCGTTAACATCATGATTCCATTATGAACTTCGTAGCAGCTCACAGATAGTTGCAATCTCCTTGCCATATTTCAGTTACTTCACACTGCTGAAGCAATATTGGTTCAATAGACAATACCATGGTAACCCTGCAATGTATAAGTAACAAGTTATGAGGAGCCGCCAGTCCAGGATAATATTGAATTATGTCCATAGATGTCATATCACAATATTAGGATTTCATGCTCTCCTGGCAGCCGATCTGAAGCTGTTGGCTTCTTCACAAATAGTTATGATCTACTCATTACATTTCAACCATTTCACATCGCAGAAGCAATGTTGCATTTGGTTGATAACAGCGTGGTAATCTTATACCATACATTTAACAGGTTATCGGATGATGTCGACGTAGGATAATATTGAATGGGTTCATAGACGTCATAAGGCTAAATCAGGAATTCCCCGATTTCCTGATGTCTGTAGATAAGAACTTCAGGCGGTGCCACACCCAGAATTTATGGCGAGGCATCTGAACACCCCAAATCTCGCGTTCAAGTTGTGCTGAGGATAGTGTTGGGTAGCGCGAGAGGACAATAAAACGAGAGAGTGCTTCCCGGAAGTAAGTAGCGCCGTACTTTACAACCATGTCCTGCATAGAAACCATCCTTTTACTTGGCCTTTGTGAGAGGTGGATTGCCCGGTTGATACCGAGACCGGGTGTGATCCACTCACGGGCAGGTGTCGGAAGTCTACCATTAAGGCTCCATTCAATGAAGCTTTCGTGTCGGTGTATCTTCTCCCGCTGTTCGAGCCAAAGTGTCATTTGGAGAAACTCGTCCTTGTGATTGGTTGCACGATACGCGTCTTTTGCAAGGTCGATGTGGAGCCGCTCTGTATATTCCATGTTGAAGTTGTCTGTTGTGCCAAAACATTTGATTTTCGAGAGGTAGTGGGAGGCGAAGTGAAGCTTTGGCAAGTTGAAGTTGTTTTGGATGCCAAGATCAATGAACACGTCCCTGTTCTTGTGGAATTTGTTTAGCGCGTCCTCGAGAAGTTTGAGTGTGTCATCTGTGTGAACTGGGTATTGCGCGAGGTAAAGGAAGTCAAGGAGAGCGCGAACTGAACGCACAAGCCGTGATGTCATTGTTCTTCCACCTGGTAGTTGAAGGTCAACAATCAGACCAATGAGTATTTGCGCAATCTGATTGTGTTCCTTCCCAGAGATCTGGCTTAGTGAACTAATCCCCTTTGTGAACATCCGTATATTGTGATTGGGTGGGAGGCGGCAGCAGCGGGCACCGATTTCGAGAGGGCCAAACACATTGATAAGCCAGGCCACAAGATGCTTAATAAGACCTTGGTAGAGCTGGTGAAGTACATCGGGAGTAATAGAGTGGTAGATGTTGAGGTAGGGTAGGTTGCGCCAAAATGGTGTTGCGACCGGCTTTATTCGCAACTCCTTGCAGTTCTGCAAGAAGCCTGAAGCGTTGGTTTCAAAGGAGTCGAGGACATCGAGGACATGGCTGAGATCTCGGAGTTGAGGGTAGTTGTCATTGTCTTTGTCATTGGTATACATGTTCTGAAGATTATCGTGTGACACGCAGCAGCTTGGGCAGTCCCCTGAGTAAACACATGCTGTAAGCACCTGTTCAGGGTAATCACCGACAAATGCCACGAGGATTGGGTGTATCTGTCGTTTCGTGCCATCAGCAGTTGCCATATAGACTCCATTCTCACTGCACTCCTGTAGCGGCTTCAGGATCTCGTTCATACAGGAGTAGTATAGATTTGCTATCATCCAACACCGGGCAGCTTTATTTGCCACATTTTCAAGCCGCGTAGTTGGCAGATAGCCGATAAGGATGTAGGCATGTGCTGATGGCTTGCGTCATATTTCCTTGGGAATGTTCCCAATGGTAAGGTAAACCGGATATGCTGACTGGTTCCGAAACAGCGTAAGCTGTGTCTTGTCCGTTGGGATGATGAGTGGCACGATGGTCCCCCCTGGTGAGTGCGCCTCTAGGGCTTCCTGTACTCATGTGTTAGAATGTTGATTGTGCACATATCTAGTTGTGACATACCTGGGTTGACCACCACCAGTCACCTGTGTGCATGTCATGATACATGCGTGTATTTCTAGTTTCATCTGTATAATGCTTCTTAGGTGTGAACACCATGTGCGGTGAGAGCTTTGAATCATTCATCAATGCCCTAACACACTCAATCACATCACGAAAGTAGACCTCACAAACTTCGGATCCAATGAGCACCTCACGACGAATGAAACGTGGCCGCATGCTAGGGAGTTTTTGATCAAGGATATCATTGAGTTCAGAGGTGGATTTGTATGATAGGCCTAAGCGTTCTGCAACCTACACCAGTCAGTCAGAGCCTTTCATTGATTCCTGCAGGATATAGCTTACACCTTCGATATTCATTAGATCTGTGAACGCGGTTGAACTTGGACCTCGTAACTTTGCCCATCTCGCCACCTCCCAATCCATCTTGCATGAGAATGGTGCGTACACATTCTCGGAATCTCCAATCACATTTTGATAAAATTCTTCACTTTTTATTTCTTCGGCCTCGTAAACCTTTCCTAACAGTCCTCCGAATGCGTGTATAACTGGTGGTTTATGGAGTTGGCTGCTGGTGTCGTAGACGCTAGTGTGTCGTGTTGAATGGCATATCCCGGGATTGTCGAGCGCGTCATCAATTGCTTCCGTTGTCACTGCCACTGGCAGTGGTTGAGCACGAGGTGGTTCCAGCCCAGGTACAGATGCCATCGAGTAGGCTTCCAGGCCATTGTCACTTCCTTCATCGTCGCTTTCTTCAGTGTTCTCTCCGTCGCCATCACTGCCGCTCTTCTCTGTGTTACTGGACACAATACTGTCACGTTGTAGCACGTTGTTATCCCTGGCACTGGGATCAAGATTCGAGTTCATCCCAAGGTAGCTACTATAATTTCCAAATAAATCGCCTGAGGTATCAATCGCTGAAGTATCATATTAGACATCAAAGTTGCCAGTGAGAAACCTAACACGCACCAAGACTGGATTCTTCTGGTGGATCTGGTATAATTTCTTTGTTATTCTGTTTTTTCTTCAACTTCTGCTGCCTGGTGTTGACAAGTTCGATGCCGAACTTTTGCCCATTGGCTCTGAGGGCCGCAACACATTGCTGGTTTTTGCTCTTCTTCATATGGCTTAATAGACCGTGACGTTTAACAAAGGCATGGCAGGCAGGACACCTCATGGGCATTATTCGGGAGAGACGTGTTTTTTTTCTCCAATTCAAACAATATATCAACTATAACTTACGCGTCCTCCATTCCAGACAGACGTCATTATTTGGCTGTTTTTTTCCTTAGTATTTAAGCTGCTCCATTTAGCCCTCCTTGACTCCCTTACTTCAACTCATTTTATTGCTCATGAAGAACAAAACTGCACACCGCAAACAACCTACTCAGGCTGCCCAAGGCCTGTCTACCGCTACGCCATCAATCATGACGCGTGCTCAGAAGCGAGCACGATCTCCAGATGAGAATATTCAAGCCAATTCGAAGAAACTGCGCAGTATGTCCTCATTGTTTTGGGTAGTACTGTTCTAGGCTAAATACTACATTTCTAGCTCTTCTTCACCCAGCACCAAAGCCCACCAGAGAAGCCAACCAACGACAGCAACAGCAGAGGCCTACCATAATGGCTACAAATGACATTGAAGACGCGGAGGAGATACCTGGTAGCCGAAGAGAATTACGTGAGCCAGCTCCACTTGGTCGGAAAACCCAGGAACGGCTGCCAGGCTCTGAGGTTGAAGACAACGAGCAATCCGAGTCCTCTGAATCCGATGTGATGCAGAACGTGTCAGATAGTGGGGGCAACGAGGAGGAGGAAGATCTTGCCGAACTCAATACCATCCAGTTGAAATCAACGCTGGACTCTGAGGTGAGCAGGTACTCTCTGAGGCTCGGGTACTTTTCTCACTAATTCATCAATAGCGCGTTCGGATTGGAGATGCTAATCCGCCGAGTGATGACGAAGTCAATCGTCAGAGGCCAAAGGTCATACGCGCTTGTAGGCGCTATCGGGAGGTAAGACTTGAGTCAACCGTTGGTTTGCTTTTAATCTAACGGTATTCTTGAACCTACTAGATACCTCAATGGAGGTCTTCTGAAGACGGTGATGAACCTGAAGATGATACTGAGCTACCGGAACCTACGGTGAGTCCTCCATGTTATCACTTCCGAGTTTGAACTGAAGTCGTATAGGAACATACCGGCAGTGTTTTCATATCACCTAACATGGGCTGGCTGGTACAAGCCCACTATGTGCCAGCCAAACCCGGAGCTCGTTTACTTAGCCTCAATGCTCAATCTGAAGAGTTACAGAAGGTTATACGCGTTGGAATACGCACTGCCACTGAGAATGCATTGGTTTCAGGGTTCTTCACGGTCAGTGATTCAGAGTACACAGGTATCAGCCGCATGCTTGAGGACATATGCCACGAATTGGGCTTCGACATCCTTGCGATACGTTTCGATGAAGATGAAACGTTCAAAAAGGAGGTCGCTCGAGTGGTATGAATAATATTATACATGTTATTGTGCAACGACTCATGAATGGATGAACAGATCAACCACCGGATTGCCCTTCGCCGAAGCAATGTGAAGGCAATCGCAAGTAGCTTGGTTGGCGTACACTACCGCCTTGAAACGCTCTCACCTGAGGCCTGCAAGGAACGCGCTGAAACCCTTCTGAAAGGCTCCACATACATCTTTCTGGAACAGGAGGTAAACACTCCCGCACAGTTATTGTTTGATATCTAACTGATTGTGGCTACAGAATGGTGCAGGAGTTATTACGTCGATGCCCTACGAACACCCGTGTATCACCAGTGTTCTCAAGAAATTCTTATTTGACAACTCCCGGCATCCGCTCAGAGAAGGCCACTCATGCATCTTCAAGTCTAGTATCGATAGGTATCCCAACCAGCTCGAAGTACCACCTGCAGTCATCGCCCTCGTTGCAGCCGCAGTTAGTACCCGACCTTCTCATTCAACCTGTCTTCAAGATTGATGATGGCTACAATAGATACACTCGTCAATCACTGATTGGTTGACTGGGGTGCACTGACAGTCTGAATTTGTCGCTGACGCCATTGAAGATGTGTATGATGGTCATAAAGATTATCTAGACAGTCTTCGCCCGAAAGACCTGGGTAAGCTGCATATGATAGCACACAAGCTGTACAACAAGTGCATGTAAGTTTCAACTTTCTGTGTTTCATGGTCACCTTTTGACATGTGGATAGGCCAGGTGTCTCAGCCGCATCGGGCACGATTACCCAAGGAATCCGAAGCATGATCAACTTGAATGAATTGGAGGATATCGACTGAATGTTATTGTTAGATATAGTCTTGTAACTTTCCGAATATTGCCTCCTGAAGTAATACGTCATGATATATGCCTTTGTTTCCTCTTCCTTTGATGCTGAGTGATCTCGATGTGACATCTAATGTCATATAATTTTCGTTAAACTACTATATGTTTTATATGCCTCTTATGACTAAATATCGTTACTTTATGCAGTTCTGGATGATGAAAATCACCCTCAATCACGATAGCTGTGTGTCAATATTGCATCCCAAGGAAGATAGATGATACTACATGGACATTAAATGGGTGATATACCTCCGCTAAATTGTGTATAACGTAGATTAATCCAAACCTGGGCAGTCTATATTTAGCCGATTAGACCAATTTATCATAAAGTGTCGAAATACGTCTAATTGGAACAGTTATGCACTATTAAGCCCAAGCTCACACTATTTTGGACTTCATTAACATTCTCCCGATTTCCTGATGTCAAAGGCGTTGTACAGCAATTCCCAGCGTAAACGGGACTATCCCCTCCACTGGCAATCGACGAATGCCACCTCTGGGACTGTCCCCTCCGCTCCTGGGCATGGCAATCGACAAATGCCATGTATGCTATGCTGTCCTCAGGATTAGGATGAGAAGTATGGCAATCGTCGATTGCCGCCTTTGTAGACCCCTCAGGATTAGGATGGGGGCCTCAATTGCCATTCGCACAAAGGTGGCAATAGACGACGGCCATCTAAATCAACAACTGCCGTCTCACCACTCACCCAGCATGGCAATCGACGATTGCCATCTCACGTGTCACGTAGGTGGCAATCGACGACTGCCATCCAACCGCTCAACCGCTCACAGATCATGGCAATTGACGACTTGCCATCTCACATCGATTGCTACCTTTGTGGGATGCATATGCTGTCCTTGGGTTTAGTCATTAGGGGTCAGATTTCCACCCTCTTCTCACTCACAAAGGTGGCAATTGACGACTGCCACTTCCTCATCCAAGTTGTAGCAGTGCTAGCACAGCTACCCTCACTCTCACGTCGGGCACATATTCCTGCATATACACTTGTCCTCCCACTGTCGTACCCCAATGTCTTACTACAAAAAAAAACTCCCTTACATGGCATGCAAAGTCAAACGAGGGGGCAAGGTCAGTACTTTGTACCAGGGGGAGTAGCGCTAAAAGAGGAAATGTGCAATACTATAACAGGTAATGCACAATTCGCCTCATGGCCACATTGGGCACATATTCCCTCCGTCGACCACCCAACTATGGCGAAGAGGAGGCGGAGGAGGAAGAGAGTTTGGGTTCAGAAGGAAAAACTGGACAATGGGTTGATGTGAGAGTTTTCAGCCCCAAGGCGATTGGTTTTGGATCATATGGCTGCCAGTGAGCGACTTGATGGCTATATGATTAATGTTGATCCCTCTTTATTCTCATACAGGCTCGCATTAATTCAGATTTCCGGGTACAGTGGTGAGCAATTCCTTTATGAATACTATAGGGAGTGAATCCGATGCAGATCCCACAGGTTGATGCAATATTCACATTATTCACGTTGACCTGTTTATATAGGTTCCAAAAGCGGCGTTCATAGCAAGGGTTGTTGTTCTTATTCACTTTTGTTTCATAGATCATCGTCAGTGCTATGCTACATTGACACCAGATCTCGTTGCGTAGCTAGTCTAGGTTAATATCAATCACTTGCGCGCTATGTTCGACCTCTGAGTACTACTATCTAACTACGGGTACGTATGACGGCTCAGACGTGGCGCGGCTATGGTAAGGGGGTCGAAACTATAGGCGGACGAATGTGATTTCATCGAGCGATGGGGAAAGATGGCAAGGTTGCCAGAATGATGGGCAAATGATGGTAAGGTCATGGAGACAACGGGTGTATGATGGTAAGGCCCTCAAAACACGACGGCATTCTGGTAAGGTCGTCGAAAGAATGGGCGAACGGTGTTAACATCGCTGAAAGGTGGGTGGAGGATAGCGACTTCTTCGAAATGATGTGCCGGTGAGCACGATGTCGTGTTCCTCCTTTTCGAGCTGTTGTTAAATCTGTGCACAGACGCAAGACCGGAGGCATGGGATGGTTCAGCGAACCTGAGGCCGTTTATGCAGGGAAGCTTGGTAGCACTTGTGGATACGATTCAGAGTGCGAGGATGGCTAGGCGGGAGTTAACTGGGTCTGAGTGGGATATCGAGAAGCTGACGTGACTTGCACCTATTTGGACAGGAAGTCATCAAGAAGGGTTTATATGGCAATGCCGAGCGTTTGGCTGATTGCCTTGTCATCTTAACCAGACTCGACCGAGTACACTTTATTTAATTTTAGTAGCATGGCCGGGCTCTATAGATTAAACTTCAATCCTGTGATCATATATTAGTTTAGGCCCACCTTGTCAGAGTCTCTATGCTGCTGCCCATTATTAACTGCTATTTAAGTATGGTAACTATATTATTACGCGTTAATCCAATAAAAATAAAAACTCCAATGCCATTCACTGCAGGGGCTCAACAACTCATAACAGCGTCAACAACGCTGTCATTCTGCCCTTTCTTCTCTGAAAGTAAGCACAGAGCTGTTTAGAACGTGATGGATAGGCTCAGTAAAAGGCCCAACTCACCTAGTGGGCCGATCCAGTAGCCCAGCTGGTCACGTAGACGGGTTTCTGCCTGTTGTCTCTCCCAGTCTGAGGACAGGCAATGCAAGGTGAGAAAA
>JAEUWJ010000486.1:0-12017 GCA_018524395.1 Podaxis carcinomalis | reverse complement strand
AAGCCATGTAACTAGGGCTCGAAAGCTTAACGGACGAGAAATGGGGTCTGTAACAATAAGCCAGCATTGACCCTGTGGCCTGCTGTCTCTATCCCCTTCTCTTCCACCACTGCCCTGCAAGGGTATTAAGTACAATGGGCACCTGGACAGTCACTGAAGAACATGTACTTGTTGATTGCCTTCACAAGAAGCATTCTCAAGCTGGGGATAATGGTAACTTCAAGAAGACTACATTCCAGGGCATTGTCAAAGACCTCCATGAACAATGCCAGAATGTAGCAAATCCTAAGGATGTCAAGAGCTGCCAGAATAAGTAGGCAATGGTGTATTCAAGTTATATATTTATCAAGGTTTCTACATTTATTCACTACTGTCTGCATCTGATTTGCAGTTCCAAAAAATTTATTGTATTATCCAGGCCATCAAGGAGGTTTCTGGGTGGCACAGGGATGATGACACTGGTGCAAGCATCAATGCTGCATCAGCCGCTAGCTGGGATGCTTATGTTAAGGCACACCCTGAAGCAAAGCCCTGTTGCAACAAAGACTGGCACCACCTCAGCAAGGTGGCTGATATCATGCCATCTGCTGCCACCAGAGCCAATGTCTTTCACCCAACCATCATCCAGCCACCTTTGCCTTCTGTTGATTCCCAGAATTATAGGACACCCAGTCTTTCATCTACAGCTGGCAAACTTAGCTCAGAATCAGATTCCAATAATGATGACATCCCCTCTGTCCCTTTGACTTATAAACATGCTCATGAACCCATGACACTACTGACCAAGGTGAAGCATATTTGACAGGGACCTGGAGCAGAGGCTCTCAACAATGTTTCCACTTCCCTCTCTGACTTTGGGAATAAAATTGCTGCTGCTCTTGCCTCTCCTCCTCCAACCTCTATCATGCTCAATCCAACCCCAATTTGCCTCTCTCACACTGTTTTTCATGCCTATAAAGAAGAAAAATGGCTGTCTCCTTCGGAGCATGTTGCCTTCATTAATCCCCTTCATTCTGATCAGAACAAGAATGGTGAGGTCAATAAAACTGCTATTGATTCATACATGGCCCTTGATGAGGAAGATGTATGCAAGGAGTTTGTCTGTAACATGCTTACTGAAGCTGGCATCCTCATTGTTGCCCCCCTCCCCACCCTCAATCTTTAATTCATTTCCACCTTGTGTCTTAGATCATGTCATGTAGCCTTACCACCAGATCTTGTTCAGTGATAGGCATGCTCTTGTTTACATATCACTCTCTCATTACAGGACATCTACTGTCTTTACCTACTATACCTATCCCGACTATACTACACCTATTCATTACATTAATACTCCTCCTCTCCTGATAATGCAACATAGTCATCCCACATTCTCTCCACAATCCAATCTTGTACTGCTGTTGCTCTATTTTTCTCAGCCTGTTGAACACTCTCATCTGCAAGATCACCAAATTCACTCTCATGCATTTCACCTGGTTGTTGATCAACTATATTATTGCCATCTTTGTCATGCAGATGTGTTATGATATTACTAGGATTGTACTCCATGATGAAATTGTGAAGTGCAGTAAGTGCTGGTGGAACCTGGGCTTGAACTGACATTGACAACTGCACTGGTCAGGTGAGGATGGCCCAACACTTCTTCAGAACTCCAAAAACATGTTCTACCACATTGTGGGCTGAGGTGTGCCACAGATTGAACAATTCTTCCTTATTGACAGGTCTGATCTAAAATTAGCATAGCCAATGAGGTTCTCAGTAAAGCACCCACTGAACTCCCACATGCCTCCATTCAGCAAGGTAATAATGAACAGCACAATAAGGGACCAATAGTGCATCACAGATCCCAAAACCAGTGTCTGTGCTTTCTCCTCAGGTATCTGAAGATCTATCAGGTGAGACTGGCTATACATGGTAGCATCTGCTGCCGATCCTTCCCAACCACTGAGGACATAGAGAAACTACATCCCAAATGAGACACATGCAAGACAATTCTGTGAGATTCCACTATTCCAATTTTGTGCAGCATGTTGATATGTGTTCATCCATTGTACCAATTATGTGTCTGAAATACAACAAAAACTTTGTATTGTCTCAAATGAACTCTGGGGTTGGGTCATCTTGATGAGGGAGGTGTACATAGGCATTGTAGAAGGCCCCAGATGAGAAAGCACTGAGAATGCACTTGAAATATCTACATTGAAGTATGAGAACAGCCTTAGATAATTGATATCTATCTAGGTTCCAAACTTACTTGGAGATTGTCTCATTTGAATGCTGAAATCTCTCACCAACATGGCAGACTGAGAGCCCAGTAATGCATGTGTATAGAAAGATTGCCACCTGTTCAGTGATGTCCACACTCCTCCCATCTTCTAACCCACATCAAACATATAACTCCTCAACAAGGAGTAAGAAGACATGGAGCTGGATACAAAGCTCTGTGTAGATATGATCCAGATGTCCATGTGTGAGTTCCTCAACCCATTGCCAGTCAACTTTGAATTTGAGGTGTGGTAGGATTGCTTCTAGTAAAAGGGTGATGAATATTGTTGTACTGCAAGCCCAACAACCTGTGCAGTATATGCAGAAACAATGAGGAGAAGCCTCCGTTGCTCATCTGTCAAGTTTGATGCCATCGAGGATGATGAAGGATCAATAGAAGATAATCCTAGATAATCTTCATGATAATCCAAGGTCATGTGATGACACTAGCTTATTTCTCAATGGTGGGAATTCAGCTGACTTGTGATCAATAAGCAGTTTCAGGCTTAAGTTGTCTGTCTAGTGGCAACCACTCAGACCCTAATACTATTCCTGTAGGTTCTGGGTTCAAGCTCTAGACTGGTTAATTTTTGGTGTCTCTCATTGCTGCTCAATTTACATGTATATATACTTCCAGTATGTTGGCTGTCCTTGCATACACTGAAATGATTGTATAGTCCCAAATCCTTTTGTACCTTGCAGGATAACTTCCAAATACATGGCATTTTGTGGTTTTTAGTACATTTCAGTATATATATTGATATTTTTTAGTATATATAGTACACAATCAATTATGCCATTTTGGTTCTGACAAAACATATCAATCCCTATGTTCATCCTTCTATTGGCCAAATATGCATAGTGACCTCAAACATGCATACATTCCCACTTGTGAACACTGTCAGAAAATAAGTCAAAGATGTCATGACCTTCTGGCACACTCCACCATCTCCCCATTCCAGATGAACATTTTTCCTCCAATGTAACTGATTTCATTGGTCCTCTACCTGAAGACAAAGGATTTGACTTTCTGGCCACTATCACAGATCATCTGGGTGCCAACATTAAATTGATCCCATGCAAAACTACCATGAGCACCAAAGACTTCATCAAAGTCTTCTTTGATCACAGAGTGGCAGACAACAGCTGCCTCTCCAAAATCATTTCTGACTGTGACTAATGGTTTGTCTTTAAATTCTGGACTACCCTTATGAAGCAGGTTGGCATCAGACATCTCACATCATCAGCATATCACTCCCACCTTCCTTTTCCAGCAACTACTATCATCTCCCTCAGTAGATAGTTGTTTGTAGTACTATGGGTTGTCAAAAGAATAAATTCACTCCCCTTGACCTTTTTGAAGTTCCTGAGGCTCCTCAGCAGCAATGTCCAGCCTCTTCTAGCTAGTCAGACTTATCATACTACCTACCTTGAACTCTGGAGGACCTAAGCCATCCTCCTACTCCTTCCTCTCATCCAGATCATAATGGCCAATGCTCTCCCTCTGACTGACAATGGCTTAGGGATTTATTCACACCATGCAAGTCCACTTCCTCCACCTCCATTAGACATGCTACTGGGCATTTCCAGAGCAGGTCTTCCTCTGAAATGGAGCTTGACCTCCCTTTCCTCTCTCCTCTTTCCCTGAACAGACTACTTCCAAGGCTGCTCCCTCAAATCTTCTGTCTATTTCCAAACTCTCCAAGGCTAGAGATGACAATAAAAAAGATCTTACTACTTTGTCTCTTCTCATAGATCTGGCAAAACATTTTGTGGAGGCTAAGGACAACAAACTCCCCCCTCCTGAGCCTCACTTCTTTGCCAGCCTCTGTGACTTCATTGCTGCAATGGAGTATAGCAGCCTGATGTTATGGACTTTCACTTCATGCCCATGAAGCTCTCGGAGCCTTGGTTACAATCTGGGTTCCGTGGATCCTATTCAGTCTAACCTCTTCTGCGTTTCTGTCAGGCATCTTCCCTCTGGAAATATTGCTCCCCATACCACTTCCTTCATCATTCTTTCCTATCAGAATTCTTGTCTGAGTATCATTCCTCTTTTCATTTATCCATGGCTATTCCCTTTCCTGTGATTATCATTTGCCTATTCAGATCTTACCCGCTTATCTGATGTTTTGTTATGGACTTCACTTTCTGCCCATTAGGCTCTTGGAACCTTGGTTACAACCTGGGTTCCATGGATCCTATTCAGTTTAACCTCGTCCCCATCTCCGTTGGGCAGCTCCCCTCTGGTAGGGCTGTGCTCCGTTCCATTTGCCTCTAACATTCCTTCCAATCAGAATTCCCATCTGAGTTTCATCCCTCCTTCCATTTATCCATGGCTATTCCTTGTTCCCGTGATTATTGTTGCCTATCCAGGTCTTACCTGCTTGTCTGATGTTTCACCTCCAACCCTGTCCGATCGGGTGACCGGATGCCTTGCGGATGGTCTCCTCATCCTCATGAATACTGTCACAGATATCAACTCACATGTTGATCTTGTCCTCTTCAAGCAGTTAAGAATGATAGCACCTAGTCACTACTCTCCAGACTTTATCCTGACTGACAGTGTATAAGTAGAACTACAGCCATCTGTACTAGTCAGTCAGAATATCAACTTAGGACTCCCCCCCCCCTCCTTCTATCTGTCTGCTCCAAGTCCACCTTCCACCCATCTGGACTTGTCCTGTCCCCGTCCAACTCTCTGTCTGCTTGTCCACTCGAGTTTTGTAGTTGGCCAAGTGAGGCTGTTCATGATACTGGAGGGGCGCAACACATAAGTTGAAGCCAAGGCCTCATCTACCCTTGGTCTGCGAACATCTGACTCCATCCGCTTGTGGTCCACCCCCTGCAACAGTGTCAGTCCTTAACAGTATATTCTGACTCCAACCTTGGGTATCGTTCCTCTTATGCCATCTATAACTTGTAGTATTGCACAAGCTCAAGGAACTCCCATCCCAGAACCCATCCTCCCTCATACAGATCACGTCTATTCTTCAGCCGCTGCTATACACCCCACCACTTTCCCCATGTCATCTACTATGACTACTCCCCAGCCCCAAGGCCAGGACCAACCCTCCGATGAGCCTCCACATGGAGATCTCGGAGGGCCCTTGGACTCCATGATTTGAGATGAAGATAATGACAATAACCCTGGTGTGGACTTGGGTGATAACCAAGAATGCCAGGAGTTGTTAGCTAATGTCCTTGGTCATCTCTCCCACACCCTCTGCTCCCTGGAGTGCAACAGCTCCGCCAGACCAACAAACACCACTCACATTAAGGTCCAGGCACCTGACACTTTCGAAGGCTTGGACCCCCTCAAAATCTGCCAATGGGTTTTCCAATGCCGCCTATATTTCACCTCGAACTCACACCAATTCCCTGACAACCCATCCAAAATCCATTTCACAATCACCTATCTCTCTGGTACTGCACTCGACTGGTTTCAGACCATCCTCGCATCTGAGGACCTTGAGTGGTCAGACCATGAACTCCTCAACAGCTGGGAAGTCTTTGTCATGGAAATAGAGAACTGTTTTGGGCTGGCAGATCCCTCTGGGGAAGCTGCTGAGGAACTGGATTTGCTCCAGATGGCCAGTAACCAACCTATCCTCAAGTATGACCTCAAGTTCAACTGCCTAGCTAGTTTATTTGGCTGGCCAGACTCGGTCCTCTGCCATCGCTACTACAAGGGACTTCTGGATCACATACAAGACCTGATTGCCACCCAGGCTGAGGGCAAGCCCAATTCCTTGGATGAAATGAAGAGGGTCGCCAGTCTTATTGACCAACATCACTGGGAGCGGCAGTGTGAACGAAAACGGCATATTGATCGTTCTGCACAGCACCCAAGGAGTGACCCAAATCCAAGGAAGCCTAACAATCAGTTCAATAACAAGCCTAACTCATCCTCTACGAGACCCCCTCCCAACTCCAGTCAGTCTGGCAATCATCCAAATGTATCTGGAAACGCTCTGAAGACTTCTCTAGGCAACAAATTAGGTCCGAACAGCAAGCTCACCCATCAAGAATGCCAACGATGCTTCGATAACAATCTCTGCATGTTCTGTGGTGAAGCCAACCACAGGGTGAATAACTGTCCATGCAAGACGTCCAGGTCCAGTACTCCTCCAGGTCCATCCAGCTCCAACCAGAAAGCTAAGGGCTGTCAGGTCCAAGCTCAAGCTGAGGTCCTGGTGAAGAATCCCTCTTCTTCGAATCCCTCTGTGGGTTCGAAAAAATAGAGGGTGGTCCTCAGGACTCTGCACAGACTGAGGACCGCATTGAACTCATCTGTGCTACAGAGAGTTTCCGACGCAACACATCCGCTCTTTCTGACCCTCATGCCCTTCATGTTCCCCTTTCCTCCCCGTTTTTTGTCCATATGTCCACCTCTGATCTGCTTACATCCGACGGGACTGTGACTGCCCTGGTGGACAGTAGTTCTACACATTGCTTCATAGACTCTTCCCTTGTTTGTGATTGCTCGATTCCTACTTACTGTATTGCCCCTGTGGAACTCCAACTTTTTGATGGCTCTTCAAACTCATACATTACTCAACTAGCGAAACTTCCTGTTACCTTCCCCACTGGTGAATCAATGACTTTGGATTGTTATATTACCCAGTTGGACTTGTCTTGTTCTGTGGTTCTCAGTCACAACTGGCTCACCCACTACAATCCACTGATTGATTGGGTCTCAAACAGTATATCTTTCCAGCCACAACATTGCACTCCAACCCCTGCTCTGACCCTCCACACTGTGCTCTCTGCCACCCATCCAGTCCACCTGGATTTGCCTTCCTCCACCTCCAACCATACCCCTGCACCTGTCTCATCAGATTCACCTCCATTCCGTCCCCACCTCAGTCTAATCGGTGCTGCACCTTTCCTATGTGCATTGCACCTGCCTGGCTCAGTTTCCTTCACCTTTAACATCCGTCCCCCATCTGCCTCTGCTGGGTCCACTCAGCCCTCTGAACCCATTGACTTGTCAAACGTTCCCTCTGATTATCACGAATTCACTGATGTCTTCAGCAAGGTCTGCATGGACATGTTGCCTCCGCATCATCCGTATGACCTTAAAATCAACCTGGAAGAAGGTGCCAGTCCTCCTATTGGGACTATCTACTTCCTATCCCAGGTTGAGCTGGAAGCATTAAGAGAGTTTATTGATGAACACCTGTCCATCAGCTTCATTCGTCCATCCACCTCTCCACATGGTGCCCCAGGCCTTTTCATCTGCAAGAAAGACGGCTCCCTCTGCCTCTGCATCAACTTCCATGGACTCAACAAAATCACCAAGAAAGACCATTACCCCCTTCCCCTGATTTCTGACCTTTTGGACTCACCTCGCAAAGCTCGCATCTACACCAAGATAGACCTCTGTCATGCTTACCACCTCATCCAGATTGCTGAAGGAGACAAGTGGAAAACTGCCTTCTGGACCCACTACAGGTCCTTTGAATGGATGGTTATGCCATTCAGACTCACTAATGCACCTGCAGCCTTCCAGCACTTCATGAACAACATCTTTAGTGACTTACTAGATGTCTGTGTCACTGTCTATCTCGACAATATCCTAATTTACTCAGATGACATCTCCCAACATAAGGAGCATGTCCAGGAAGTCCTCCACCGGCTCCACAAGCACAGCCTATATGTGTGAGCAGACAAATGTGAGTTTCACTCAGAAACGGTCGAATACCTTGGTTACATTCTGTCCCCGGGTGGTCTCAAGATGTCTGAAGAGAAGGTCAAGATCATCCAAGACTGGCCCAAGCCAAAGAAGATCAAGGACATCCAGTCCTTCCTGGGCTTTGCAAACTTCTACCGCTGTTTCATTTATAGTTACTCCGACATTGTAATTCCCTTGACCCATCTCACCTGCAAGGGTGTTCCCTGGAACTTCATGGCAGAGTGTCACATAGCATTTGAGACACTCAAGAAGGCTTTTACCATGGCTCCAGTCTTGACTCATTGGATTCTGGACTCTTAGATTATCATCGAAACAGATGTGTCAGATTATGCCCTGGCTGCCATTCTTTCCATCATTGCTCCAGATGGTGATATTCACCCTGTTGCTTTCCACTCCTGCACTTTCAATGTGTCTGAATCTAACTATGACACTCATGACAAGGAACTCCTAGCCATCTTCAAGGCTTTCTGCATCTGGCAACACTACCTTGAAGGCTCAGCTTTACCTATTGACATGGTCACCAATCACAAGAAGCTGGAGTACTTTTCAACTACTAAGGTTCTGACCCATTATCAAGCTTGTTGGTCAGAGTACTTGTCACAGTTCAACCTCATTATCCACTTCCACCCCAGACACCTCGGGACAAAACTAGACACATTGACTAGATGATGGGATGACTATCCTAAAGGGGGGAATAATGGCTATGCCACAGTAAATCCTCACAACTTCAGACCAGTCTTCACTCAAGAACAACTTGCATCTTCTGTCTGGGCCACCTCCCTGTTTTCCCCTTCCCTCCGAGCAGCCATGGTCCTTGACTACAAGCAGCTACACCTTGACATTCTTTCTGCCCTTCCTTCTGATCCTATTGCCACTGAGCACATGTCTAATCCCCAAGGTTGCTGGTCCATGGACTCAGACGGTTTCCTCCATCTCAATGACCACATTTATGTCCCTGACTCTAATGACCTCCACCTACAAGTCCTTCAGTATAAGCATGACCATATGCTTTCTGGACATTTTGGTCAAAACAAGACACTAGAATTGGTCTGCCATGACTACACCTGGCCGAACTTCCGCTCCTTTGTCAAAGACTTCTGCAAAAGCTGCATAACCTGTATACAGAGTAAGTCACAGCATCATCAACCATATGGAAACCTCAAGCAACTCCCTATCCCAGATCGCCCTTGGCACTCCATCTCTATGGACTTCATTGAGAAGCTAGCTCCCTAAGTCCTCTGGCTTTGACACCATCCTTGTAATCATCAACCACCTAATGAAGCAAAGTATCTTCATTCTGACACATGATACCATTACTTCTGCTGAACTCACCTGCCTATTCATCCTCCAGATATTTTTGAAGTACAGTGTCCCCTCTCATGTCACATCTGATCACAGCTCCAAATTCATCTTGCACTTCTTCCAGTCTTTGGGTAAGGCCCTAGACATGAAGCTGCATTTCACATCCAGGTATCATCCAGAAGGCAACAGACAGATGGAGTGGACCAACTAGATGCTCAAACAATACCTCTGAGTATATTGCAATTATCAGCAGGACAATTGGGCTGACTTACTTCCCATTGCAGAATTCACCTACAACAATGCACCTAGTGCTACTACAGGTGTCTCTCCATTCTTTGCTAACAAAGGTTACCACCCTGCTATCTCAGTCCATCCTGAATGAGACCTTGTGTCTGCCTGGGCCCAAGACTTTGTAGTTGACCTTGACAGCTTACACTCCATCCTTAAGACTAAAATTGCTCGAGCCCAGGAGTATTATCAGGCATCTGCTGATGCCTGCTGACAGTCTGCTCTGGTCTTCAAGATTGGTGACAAAGTCTTTGTCAAAGCCCAATACTTCCAGACTACTAGGCCTTCAAAGAAGCTGTCTGAGAAGTTCCTAGGCCCATACAAGATCATTGCTCAAGCTGGTTCCCATTCCTTCACCCTTCAACTCCCCGACTCTATGTGTGCTATTCACCCTGTCTTCCACATTTCTATGCTCAAGCCTTCCACTCCCAACACCATTCCCAACCGTGTCCCTCTGCCTCTGGTCATCATTGATGATGAGCCTGAGTACAAGATTAAGTGGATTGTGGACTCCAAGATTGACTGGCATTGCCAGGCATGTCCACTCCTATACAAGGTCTTTTGGGCCAGTTATGAAGGCATGGATGAAGAATCTAGTTGGTTAACAGCTAGAGAACTCGAACATGCACAAGAAATAGTAGCTGACTTTCACGCCAGCTATCCTGACAAGCTGGGTCCCCTGTCTTCTTTCTGATTCCTCCTTATCCCTACCCTCTGGCTTAGACCTGTTCTTATAGTTCTTTTCTCACCAGTATTGACATGCAAGAAAATTTTATTACACAAATCTTTTCAAAAAATTCTATCTACAGGAGGGCAGACCTACTACTCATCCACCTCTCTGCCCTCAGACTCCTCTTCTCCTTCTTCCTCATCCTCTTCCTCTACCTCCATCTCCTCCAGTCCAGACTCCCTCTGGTCACCTCACCTACCACCTCTTCCTCCTCCACTCCCTCCAGCTCTGCCAACTCCATCTCTGCTCCCTCCTCCATGTCCACGTCCTGGACATCCTTGCCTGTCTCCTCCTGCCATTCCTCCTCTGCCTCATCCAAGCCATTTCTGTCCACTGCATACCCTTGTGGGACTTCCTCCTCCATGATGTCAAACGCCTTCCAGAGGAGGGCATTGTTCTCCTGCTGCACCCTCCAGAGTGCAGCAATCTCCATGGTAAGGGCACAAATGGCCTCTACAGGAGTCTGGGTCAGGTTGGTGAATAATGCAACCCCCTTCTTGCTCAGCAGGCTGTAATGGGGGACCTACCAGATTCTTGGGTTAGCTTACCACCAACCCCGTCCTCCACATATGTACTTACCACACTGTGGAGGGCTCCCAGTATTCCGACTTCAGACTCCAATATATCCTTACCCACCCATGTGAATGTGTTAAGGATATGGGGAACAGGGCACTGGGGCCTCCATGGATTTCAGTCATAGCCCTCTTCTGAGCTGTACAACTCACACTGGGCTTTCTTCTGGTAGCAGCTGGTGCAGGAGTTGATCCTCTCCTCTAGAACCAAAGTCAGCAGGTTCTTGGGAACAAAAATTGATACTCACTTTCATGGAGCAGGCACTTCAGCCCCATCTGATGACAACAAAGGCAGATGTTCTGCCCCCCCCTTTTCATGGGGAGGCATTTGCGGGACCCTGGTGGACAGTCCACAATCTGGACCTCCAGGTCTGTATCTGCCTCTGTGTCCACCACCTCCATGGCCCTTGCCTTGCCTTTGGCCACTCTCCTCGCCTCTGCCTCTGCCTCCACCCTCATCTTCTCCTCCTCCTCCTCTCTATGTTTCTCCACTTCTCTCTGCTCCTCCTCTTCCTCATGCACCTGCCAATCCCTTTTGGACTCCTCTGCTTTTCTCCTCTCCTCCTCCGCTCTCTCTGCTGCCTGCCTCCGTTCCTCTGCCTCTGCCTCTCTCCGCCTCTGTTCCTTCTCTGCCTTCCTCAATCTCTTCCTCTCCTGATGCTCCACCTTCTCTGCCTCCATTTCCTCCATCCAGCCACATTTTTGGCTGGGACCCAGGTCCATTGGCTGATCATTTGGGGTGGAGGGAAGCTGGCCTTGCTGCTATTATTGGATGAAGGCAGCAAATGCCACCATCATCAAGGGATCAGGGGTCAGGTTGGTACAGGGGGTCTGCTGGCATTGAGGGGACATGGTATGGCAAGCAACAATGAAGTGTGTTGTCTGCCAGTGTGTCCTTTTGTATCAGATAGAGAGAGTTCAGGGCAGGTGCCCAGTCCAGTTCTGGGCCTTGGAGGCTCAGCCCTAAGGGGGAATACTGTTACGGACTTTCACTTCATGCCCATTAAGCTCTTGGAGCCTTGGTTACAATCCAGGTTCCATGGATCCTATTCAGTCTAACCTCTTCTCCATTTCTGTCGGGCATCTTCCCTCTGGAAATATTGCTCCCCATACCACTTCCTTCATCATTCTTTCCTATCAGAATTCTTGTCCAAGTATCATT
>JAEUWJ010000704.1:0-101974 GCA_018524395.1 Podaxis carcinomalis | reverse complement strand
TCATAAGAAATCGCGTTTGGGACTGAGCGGGAGGACCTCTGGTCGCTTGCTGCGCTCTCGAATTTGAGGGCTTGAACCAGTTGGAGCAGATAAAGCATAAGCTCCTATACCACTAGTCAACAAAGGACACAGTTGGTCTGGCATGATGACGTACGTCATCATCTGCTCGACTGAGCTGTTTGACGGCAAAGGCCCGTACTCTTGAATCAACTGTATTGGGTCCAAGAAGCTCCAGCGCATCATCGGTGTCTATTTCCGTCCACATAGGGAGTAGCTCTTCCACGGCTTGCTTAACTTCAAAAGAATCTCGCCAAGTGACAGCCTTGAGGAACTTTGTGAGACCTCGCTTGTCGCGGGCCAAGTAGAATCGGAATTTCCAGATCAGATCTTTTTCTTCCGAGGTAAGCTGCTGGCTCGGGGAGTAGTTGAGGATGACCTAAAAGGCGATTAACACAGACTTGAGGTAAAAGGTAACATCCCCTCACCCCTAGTTCATCTCGTATCTTGGCGTTTGGCTTGAGTTCTCGATCATATGGGCTACTCCTATGACTTCGTACAAGACGTCTGTGTTTGTCCTCGACGGGGTTATCATGCACGATGTCAGGGTCAATGACGTTCCAGAGGCTGAGATCATGGGCGAGGTTCGGTAAGAGGTTTGTAGTTGCTGGGTGCTGGGAAGCAGTGCTTGTATGCATTGCGGCTGTGATTGGTTGATTACTAGTCTCCTGTACGATGATGAGGTGTTGCGAGCGAGATCATTAACCATCAAGCCTACCGGCTCACTGTAAATGACTGGGAAGTCAAAGCGTGGCAGGTCGATGTAGAGGAATAGGTTCTCCGACTTCTCAGTCTCAGCCTAACAGGCATGAGTAGCCATCCCGACGACAACCCTTCCTTGAGCACGTACAGCGTGTATTTCCTCCATCTTCCTGAACGTGAGTTTGTCTAGCCAGTCGGACTTCGGTAAGTCTCCTCGCTCATACTTCTTGACAAGCTAGAAGAAGGTGTGTGAGTGGGTGTTGTTACCGAGAATGAGTGCTGACATACTTTCTCTAACCGACCCATTTCGTCCTGTACCTCCATTTTACTTGGTGTGGTTGTTTCAGCGCTCCCATCGGCTTCAACGCCTGGCCATAACAGTAGTCTATGCTTTCCACGTCGAAGAGTCCTGAATTTGCTCGTCAATATAAAGCATGTCATCGCACAATACCACCCTACCATTTCTTCCCAAACAAGCGAAAGGTAGAACCCCCCACGGGCACAGTAGACCGAGGACCGCCAGTATCCCAAACCGTAAACGTGATTTGAGAGTTCAGGGGAAGGTCGCAATAACGTATTGGGAGGGTGATCCATTCATTCCACCTGAGACGCATGGGTCATTCATTTGTATTCACAAGGATACGCGTCCTACTTGCGTATACGAATTCTTGAACGCCTTGAAGGACGTACGGAATGGTATCGTCAAGGGCTTGTTGTCCGCAACCAATTGACAAGTCACATACAAATCCGAGAACGACCTGGAAGTTAGGAGCTCATCTTAAATATGCGAACTGCAAAGCTTGAAAATGTGGGCTTACGGTGATTGTACACCATGGAACTTGAGATCGGGGTTGTCCAAAACTTCGGTGAATGAGTGCGGCTTTCGGATTCCCTCAAGCTGGGATCTATCGGTTATTAACGAACTGAAAGGGGTGGATGGGTGACATTTCATACATTCTCAGAGTCACAGGCAGTTTGATATCGCACAATTTAGCGAAGGTAAAGTCGTCTCGATTGTCCTTGTCCATTATGAGAAAAGTTTACAGGAGAACAGCATAGTAAAAATGAAAGCGTGATAGCATCCGAATTCGACCAGTTCAACGGGTAGGCTACTTATGTAATGATGGGCAATAACATTACCAGTGGGTGGTCCCCAAATTCAAAGCCCACAGCACAGGAAAACGAAGGCGAAATTGACCAACCACATGACTAGTCTACTCTCGAAACTACTCGCCCCAGAGCTTCTGCATTGCACATCATAAATGCTTGCGCGAGGGAGCAGAAGCAAGTAGAAACTTTACTCAGATGAAGGGCTCGGAGGAGAGGTGGATGCTGCTGCAGTGACCCCGACAGGGACTGACATACTTTCATCGTGCTTGTTCCCGACAGATGCAGAGGAATTAAATGCTAGAGTTGTGTTGCTTTGCAGGGCCCATCGTATTCCACCTAATACATGGGACAAGAACAACTCATCCTCGTAACGATGAGTAAGATGAAATGCGAATTAAATCTCGTTGAAACCATCACTCACCTGCCATGTTTCGTTGAGATGACCTAGGCTAGTGTAGAAGCTACGTCCAGCAAGACGACCTGTATTGGCGCCAGCACCGTGTTCCTGATACCAAGCTTTATGTCTGTGAGTGGATATTTGGCTGACTAGTGGGGAATAGCTTACCGATAGGATGCGGAAACCCTTGGTCGAACTTCCGCGTACCATTATCTGTAGAGTACATATAGTCTTAGCGAATGCGTACTTTGTTGTGTGTATTTACTCACCGACATAACTGGATTCATCGGCAGCAAGCACCACTACGGCACCGAGGGAGCGGGGGTCGGACACGAAATTATACCTGGATACCAATGATACGTGCGAGGCCTGCTTTATAGAGACCCTACTCACATTTCATCCACTACTCGCCAGGCAGATGGCAATTTGGAGGTACTTGGATGGTCTGGCTTAATCACGTCCACAGTCTTGCAAAATAGGGGTTAGTAGTCGTCTATTTGACAAAGGGTCTCAGCAAAAGACGCACTGCATTCTGCAAATCGGGATGGTAATCGAAGTAGGAACCTATTCGCAAATTGGTACTTGTCAGGCCGGCTAAAAAACTGCTAGACTTCCTCACCGAGCTCTCTCCCGTAAAAGGACGTATTCCGTAGGCTGTCACTGGCAGAATGGACCCCGACGAAGTTGCCTCCCTTGTCCAGATAGCTCTGTAGCGCCGTCTTCCCAGTATCATCTAGAACTGCCAGAAGCTGAGCAAGTAGGGTCAATGCACAAATGTGTCACCTACCTTCTCCCGTGGTGCTCAAAAACAGAAGCGCATCGTATTTCTGGAGATTCTCGTCCGTGAATTGCATCTGATCCTCTGTCTGGTCGAAAATGACGTCGATGGTACCCGAATGACTTCTTAATGACTCAATAGCTGTCGGTATAGAGTCATGGCGGAATCCGAGTGTCCGTGAGTAGATGAGAACTCGACCAGGCGAGGCCTGGACCAGAGCGATATTCGGCCAGATGCAGAAGAAGATTCCTAAGGGCCATAACTTGGATAGCATGAATATTAGACCGGAAGGCATGAAGAATCGATTCCAGGGGAATACAAGTATTCTGTCTGTTGCTTGCGGCAGCGCCTTGTCGACCAAAATCGAAAAGAAAAAGTCGGAACTGAGCCAGACTCCTTCCTAGCCGTTGGGATGCTTTTATGCCGATCCGCAGCCCTACTGAAACCCCGTCAAACTGGCCCAGGATGCGACAGATCCGACGGTCGGGTTGTTACAGTACACGGTACACCCGTCCCTGCCAGGATGAACGTCTTACTATGGTGCGCGGCGCCTAAACATCACTACTTCTGTGCAGTGACCACATCGGCGGGAAAGAAGTTCCGAAACTAAATAAAATAAAAATAAATAAAAGTACTGGTAACTCCTCCCTCTTCTGAGAGGGATTTGATTTGAAATACTCATACAACGCTAATATAAGACCTAACAAGCCCTGTACTGGCTTTGAAACCGCAGTCATCCATCTGGCTATCGGTGATTACAGGCCATGATGACGTTAGCAACCGCGTGGTCAATGTCACTTGATCATCATTGCCTCCCCCCGACACCCGACACCCCCCACCTCCCGCCCTACCCTTGATCCCTGTGATTGATGGAAAAAATAATAAAATTGCATGCCAAAGTGTCGTAGAGAGTGCAAGTAATCGAGTCGCTGCCAGGACAATCTTGTTACACAGACGTCGTAAGCATGCCATCTCCGGTTGTTGGCTCCTTGCGAGCATACGGGCTTTCAGATAGAGCAATCAGTGCGTATTGAGTTCGTAGATGGATTTGAGGAAAGAGAGATTGAGAAGATAAAAGAACTATCAAGGGAGTGCAGCGGATGGGGTTTTGTGCTATGAGGAGGCTTATCCCCTTGGACTTGGAGTTCTTGTATCGCTTCGGCGGAGTCTTGTGTAGGTCCACATGGTGGTGGGGTTGTTTTCGTGGACGATTTTTTTTTTTTTTTTTTTTTTTTTTTTTGGTGGTAGCGACGGTGGGGGTTAGGGGTTAGAATGTCCATGCCATGTGGTTCCAATGTCCAAACGAAATTGGAGAAACAAAAGCTAAATACCCGACTGTGAGATGCAAAGCTGAGATATCGACTACCAGCTGAGGCCGAAGGGCGAACTTGCAAACGGAAATTGAGAGCGGCATCATCCGGAGTGCCTGTGCACAAAACCTAAAGAAATTAAACAAGTGTGTAAACGGGATGTCTCATTCTTCCTCTGATCAAGTACGAAATTTCATTAAGACAACCTAACCTAGACGGAACTACCACCCAAGTGTCTGAAACGCAAATTGGAATACTAACATTCCAAAACGAAATATAACATAATAGGCGAGAACATAGGCGATAATCTGAGAAGCTGGTGCAGCTTTCCGCTCTATTCTGCACCAGGGCTCGGTGGTAAGCTGATTATATGTCCCAGTTAGCCAGTGTCATAGTGACTGACTAATGTCGCATGAATGGGGACGCGACTGATAATATCGCTGGGATATAATGCGACGAGGGAACGAGCAAAACTATGCTAAGACTTATTGATGTTGGAGGCAACAGTGGGTCAGAAGAACTTCGAAGCTCCAGGCATTCACACGCCTGGGCGCCTGAAGTAACTATTACTTGTCATATAACCGCCCAACCTTCTCTTCTCTTCTTCTTTTCCGTCCTCCCAGGCTCTAAGCTACTTATGCGTAGCGCGTCTCGCAGAAACTTGCAGCAAACTTGGTTGAGCAACGAGCTCCCGAGTTAATTCAGTATTGGTAACGTAAGCACGCCAATTTTCATCCAGGTATTCATGAACCTAGTGTATGTGTTCTGCGCTCACGGTGATATCCTGACTGGGCTCAGGTGTAGGGTACTCCAGTGACCTTCCCCGTCATCTCGATTCATGCATCGCTGTAATCGCGCAAGTGATTGAGGTTTGGAAGACGGAGACAGATCTGATTGGCTTCGTTCAAAGTACTGAGTTTGGGCTGTTTTTTGCGCATGGACTCATGCCATTTCAGGGGTCGGACCCACATTTCGGCAGGGACAGCAGTCTTCCTCGGATCGTCGCAGATCACCAATGCAACATCGGTCTGGTGCCACATCAGCCATGTCTTTCCTTGGTTGCTCTGAATCCACATCAGTAATTGGTCCGCTCTCGTCGAACATACGCACCCGATACTCGATTCATCGGGAGGATCATCAGGCGACTCCTCGATTAGGTGTGATTGGAAGCAACGGCTTAAGTGATCGACCATCTATTGTGCGTCCTTGTCATCGCGTCGCTCCTTTCATTGTACATCTCATCCCAAAACCACTAGAATACCCCCGCATTGTATATACCCATGTCTATAGAACCTAGAATTTCGTCGCCCGTGATAGAAGAGAATCCGGGGCGCACTGAGTACTCCAAGCATTCATCTCCCTCCGTGAGTTGGCGGAAGTCCTCCACCATCAAATAACGACTCAACAATATCGCTAGGCCGAGACTACAGGAAGGGACAAAACAGGTGTCGATGGACTTGCGCCTCTGGATGATTTTGAATTGAAATGCCCCGATGCAAGTTTTGGTCTGTTTCTCCCTTGGACCTAATTGAAGAGTTTCTAGGAGTCTCCAATGGAAACCTCATCATCCGTAGGTTTGAACATCACGGCTCATAACTCATCCCTTCCCTCCGCCCCACCGTTGAAACGATCGCGGATGATTGACTCTCCGCCTGCCGCTCTACCAATCCCCCATTTGCCTGTTAATCCCACTTCAGAGACTTCAGTGTCACCCAGTCAGCGTGAAACCTTGGCTCCTCTATGGAGCTCAAAACCGCTGGGGCTGCCTATTAGGTTACCATCAACCGTTGTCCTTCCCAAGACCCACCAAGTATGTCGTTTTCGGTGTTCGTCTTCACCTTTCTCATAAAACTATCAATGCAGAGCATACGCACGTGTGCTATAAAAGGCTGTACAGGCTTAATAGTTCCTAGTTCAACCTGCTCGAGATGCGTGAAGTGTGTCATGGCAGACTGGAGGGCTCGGAAGAAGAAAGGCTTGTTGTTACCAGGAGGATCCCAACTGTCACCTGTTTCAATCTTGCGCACCAACGCATCCGAGAAAATCAAGGGCAAAAAGGTGTCGTGGGTAGACCAGTCAACCCAGGGGAACCAGTCATCCCCAAGCTCGTCAGATAAATGGGTGTCGAGGATTAAACGCGTTCGTCTCAAACTGCCAGAACCACCACCAGCTCTTCTCTCTCCAATGGACAATTCATCATCATCAAAGAATCCGTCAAAAGGTAGAAGCGTGCATCCGAAACTTTTAAACCAGGAGGTGGCACCTTCGCCAGCTCCCTGTGATAAACCACGTCAAGTGCCTAATGTCACTTATCGAAGCGGAGAAATCCCTTATGGACCCTCCGCTGATTCACTTCCTGGTGAAAGTGGTCTCAGTGATCTCAGTGACCTCATGGATACACCTTTCGAGGACTCCGATCCTCAAAGTGATGGATCTGCGAGTGAATCCGACAGTAGTAAATCAGAGGTTAGCACCATTGTACCCCTTTTGATATTTTCACTGATTCTTTCTCCACAATCCCATGAGTAGCAAGAGATGAGGCGCCCCAAAATAACCATCCGCATACCTGCCCGTACCCCATCCATTGTAACCATCAATCCCAAGACACCTCCACCCAATGCAAATGTGGAAAAGATACCTCATACCCAGTGTACTGAATCAGACTGCAGACGATACCTTCCTCCGAATTGCCATGACGACCTCTGCATCTGGTGCCGTTGGAAACAAAAGGGACGAGAAGAAGTTGGAGCGCGACATGAAGACCAACTGCGCATACCCCGTGCGTCCATCGATGAAAACCAAGAGTCCAAAGCCGAGGGCGCGGCCACAATCCTTCCACCTAAATTACTCCAAGTCACGGATTTCGTCAGCCAGGAACTTTTATCTGGAGATGTAATCAAAGGCGCCCGGATATGTACGCCTTGCCAGCACATTATGCCCCCACGCAGTGAATATCCCTTCGACGCCTGTTATTTTTGTCGTATCAAATTTCGGGAACCGGAGATGAAGCAATCACAGTGGCAGAGCAAGGGCACTCAATCAGATATATCGGATGACGAGGAAATTAATGTCGCTGGGGTTGAAGAGATCATCCCTGTGCCGCATCCCGGCAGGTGCAGAAACCGTGATTGCGGCGTGATGATCCACAGCTCCTCAGAGTGTTGGCAATGCATGAATCGAAGAACATGGTACAAGAAGCGAGGGGAAACACGAGGTGATACTATAGTCGCCGTCTCGGAGAAAGTGTCCGGAATGCCAATGAAGGGTACTACCAAGACCCCCTCGTGTTGTGAATGGCATCCCAATCGTCCGGTAAACCGCGTTTTCTGTTTTCTTTGTGCGATGGATAAGCTGATGCCCGGGTGTGGAGTTACCTCTGTTCACACCATATCCGGAATATCGGTGTCAGCATGAGTTGTTGGCTGATTTTCACATCAGAATTTCCGGATTCCTGGGGGGACAGAACACACATTCATTGTGTGAACCGCGTGGTGTCCCTGAAGTGTCGGCTTTCGGATTCGACGGGCAGTTCTCAGTGGTGGCGCCGGATTTCGATTCGGCTGACCGAAGTGACGCTGCCGAACTGTACGCCTTGAGATTAAAAGAGGAGCTGGAGAGACTCGGGAGTCTACATTTCAAGTAAGTGGATGTTCACAGCAAGTGACGAAGAGCTGCGCAATTAAACCTTTCTTAGTCAGGGTAAGGTTGTGACAATCAATGAAAATGGCAGCTTCACGCAGTTCCTGTGTGTTCACCGGGTATACAACCCGTTTGGCACACCCTATCCAGATCAGAAACCCAAAGTGATGCAAGGAGAGCTCGAAATCGCTATACTCCCGGATCATTCGCACTCCTTCCTTCCTGGACAGAAAACGGTTATTCGGTTTCGGTTGATTGGGTGAACTTCTGGGCACCCCTCATAGTTTATGCATAGTTGTACGGTACTGTTAATTGATCAGGGACCTTGCGAATCCGCGACCGCAGTAATACCCTTAGTCAGGCTTCGATATTGGAGATGAACTCATTTGACCCTCAGACTCCGAATCCAAACTCTTGTTACGAGTGTTTGTTAGCTCTTGGGTTAATCTGCATCCAGCTCTCTCGTCACCTTCTAAACAAATTTGCTGTGTGCATGCGCATACTCTCATTCCGTACGCAATTGGTCGGCACCTAAACATTGTATTACCATCCCACAGCTCTTGCATTGTTTGCCACTCGGGTACGACTGGATTATGATATATGATCAGAAACTTGCGGACAACGTAAGGCCAGATAGCCTAAAGGCTGGTTACGCATGAGGATCGAGCACGGCAATGTCGTCCTAATCCTCATCCAGGAGTCACTCTTCCGATAACGTCTATATTTGTCCCGATCAGTGCCTTTAATTGCCTCAGCGGTGATGACCAAGTTCAAACCTGCACCGGCGGTGAGCGACACGCAAACATTTACGTCTAGGTAAATTCAAACCAGAGTACGCCTGCTAGTCTTTTTGATGTTTGGATGCACTTTTGGACCTATAATCTGGGATAGTTCGCGACGTACATCGCCATTACCACGTGTCACTTTCTATCTGAGATCTACTAGGTTAACGAATCTCAGAAGTCAATCCTTAGGTCTTTTGCGCACACGCTTCAGCAGCACCATAAATACTCTGGCTGATGCACCAATGCTCCCTGTGTGCATCTTGCACTCACACATTGAGCGCTCATCTTCTCGTCATGCCTGAAGCCCTTCCTCGTGGTCCTCATACAGCGAGCGTGTACCGTGTCCTAGGACCTATCCTAGTTGGTACCATTGTAAACGCCTCGATCTATGGCATCTGTATGGTTCAGTTTTGGACATACCACACCTCGCGAACGGAGAAACGAAGGCTAATGAAGTATGGGGTCCCCGCTAAATAATGTGCTCACTTGCACTGACAAGTCTCATCTTTGTAGCGTCCTCGTCAATTGGGTGTTTCTCCTTGACACCTTTCATACAATATCCCTCTGCTATATGCTCTGGGACTATACCGTCCGAAACTTCAACAGTTCCTCGTTTTTAACTAGCGTAGGCTGGCCATTCGCGGCAACGCCAATTATTACTACCTTGTAGGTGACACAAATATATGCCTGAGCGTTTATGTTATTCAATACGAGGAAGAACTTCACTTCCTATACAGATATACCTTTCTTGGAGGATCCGTGTCTTCTCTGGATCAATATGGGTGTTTGCATTTTTAGTGGCGCTGGCATTGATTCAGACAGCTCTCGGCTTTCTGTGTTCGGTAATGGCTTTTTTGACGGCGAGGTAAATCTCTGGCTTCCTTTGGAGTGTATATCCGGCTGATGTCGCAAGTAAAGTATCTCGGAGTTCCGGAGGCTGATACCCTTTGTAGATGCATGGCAAGTCATGGTCGTCACGTGTGATGTTAGCATTACGTGAGTATATAAATCCCGATTCACTGTAAATCTAAAGCAAATGTTCCAGTCTTCTCCTATGGTGGTTTCTCAACAAGAGTCGAACTGGGGGTGAAGGTAAGCACCTGATACCCCTTTTAGCAGCTCTATCCTAAGGAAGTACATGCAGAAAGCGACAGTGTCATTACCCGTATTATCAGATCCTCGATTGAAATTGCGGCATTCGGAGCATTCTTCTGTGTAAGTTCCAGGTCGTTATCAAAAATGCGTAGTAAGGGGTTTCTGACAGACGTCCGGTGAGACTAGGTTATGGATTTGGTGACATTTGTGCGCACCCACATTGTGTTACTTTTCTGCCATCGCCACACTGAGCCACTGGTAACAGACTGCACTTCCGAATTATAACTTCCACGTAATTTTTGCCTTCGTGAGTTTCCCCGGACGCCTTCAAGGCCAATATAATTCATCCGCTGATTGGGATAGCCCTTGGGACGCATTTATACGTGAGCCTATCGTCCAATTCCAATGATCGATATTGCGGATCCACGTCTACTTAATAGAAACACCCTTCTAATGGCAAGATTCCCACCAGTTATATCTATGTCTTGCTCACCGTGATGGGGAATCAGACCCTGAACTCACGCCAATCCCTGCGAGAAGAATTAGAACGCCAGCAGATCCCGGATATCCTGGTTGAAGTGACTGTACGTTCTTGCTTTCATTCTTCCGGGATCAGCGCACGCTGATTGAATTTAAGCGCAACTCTCAGAGAGTTGTGCAAATAGGGTCCCTGACGAGTGGTGGAGCGGCATAGACGAACCTTTTATCGACCATGGATGCTGCGGGTAGCCAGAGTCCAAATGTATCCAACGGTTTTAACGGTGGAACGACGTGCGTCAGTTACCTGGAAGGAAGATGATAGCGATGCCGCCTGCAGCATGGATCAGGAATTAGAGGTCGTCCGAAGAAAATGCTTTCAAGCTAGCCACGCAATTGTTGTATGTATGTGAGCAAATGTCGCAGGAATAAGCAATAAATGTGTGGATGCAGCTTGCATAAGTCGTTTACTTGCATCGTCCCAAAAATGGCAGTATCACACAACCCGATGTTGCCGGAGTGGCATCTCGGCGAAGAATCATTATCGAACCACTCGTGAAGATAGGTAGAGAAATGCGATGAAGCTTCAGCTAACTGATGTCTGTCTATGCACAGTTGTTGCACATAAACATCAACCCGAGTCCGTCAGTCACCATGAAACAACAGCCCCGAGCTCTAACGCGCTAGCTATCGCTGAAAACACAATTCAGGGTGTCACCTATCTCTAAGCCACCTCCTTCGTGGCCTTCTTCCATCCTTGTGGGAAGAAGACTGATACAGTTCCGGATCTGCCTCAGCGTCGCAGACCTGTCGTAACAGTGTCCGGCACAATCCTCTCGCCTGCATTTGGCTTCCCAACACGCTTGTGCCTCTGGGCAATCAGACAACCAGCCGCGCACAAGCCCGACTGTGTCCCCCAGTGGTCGTCGTTCGATCTCCAGCAATAACACCTGCTTGTAAACGCGCCATGGAGTGTTATCAATCTCCGCAACTCCACATCGACCACAATAATATGGTTGACTGGAATTACAGAAGCGCGTTACGACGTGAGCAAGAGCACTAAGGTTTACGTCCGGAGACATCCAGCAAAGTATAAGCTTACCTATTCCCAGCAGTGAACCTCTGGGGACTATCCAACAACGCCTTAAACATTTCCTTTCTCTTCCGATGCAAATCAAGCAACGGCGAGATGTACTTTGACGATATGCTCGTGAGGATGTGCGAGTGTGTTGGATCATGCAGGTTGAGCGTTAATGTGTACCACGGCATCGCTCTCGCTTCTTGGTCCCAGCCAAAGTGCCGTGCGATGGCGTAAAGGCGCAATGGATCGGAATCGCAGAAACGGAGGACAAATAGTGTCGATCGGATACTTGAGAGTGTGTCGGGAGAGTCCCATTTTTCTGCCACAGTGAGCACGGCTTCCACTTGTTCAAACGACTCCCATGGGGGGATAGGTAGACCAAAGAGAAGGGAGAGGATGAGAGGGAGTACCGAGTCGGATTCGTAGATGTCTAATGGTTCACGTAGCTCTTCCGTGCGCGAACTTTCAGGTGTCTTGGAGGGAGGAGGTGGAAGGGAGAACATGGTAGTGAAGAACTCGGATTTTTTGCAGAGGGTGTGGGAGTCGAGGCCGTATAATGTTCCTTCGAGGGAGCGCAATATAATATCCGTGTCATTCTTGGGAAACAAGGGGTGCCATCTCGTCTGTGCAGGTGAAGAGGGGTGCTGAGGTGTGCTCTGGGAGTTCGTTGCATGTTGAGAGTTGGCCATTGAGTATCGGTCAGGGAGGAAGGAGTCTGACCATCCTCTGGGTAGTTCGCTTTTGAGGAAGACAGCTTCAACTGACACGTGTAGGGAAATGCTTCGTCTTTCGCAATCCCAAACCTGGCGAAGATTGGAAGGATCTCCGTGCGACACACCAATACCGCTATTGATGATTGGGAGGATCCAACAGATTGCCTTCAAAATGATGAGCTTGTAAGAGGCTTGTTCCGAGAGGAGGTCCTGGTTTAATTGACTGTGATCAAACGATTACACTAAATAGTGATTCGCAAAGCATCGTGTGTCTGTATCTTTGGATGGAGAGTGTAAAGATGGCGTACAATTACTGAGCCAATTTGCTGAGATGATGTAGGACCGTTAGATGAAAGAACGCTTGTGACCCTGTTCGGTACATAATATCAATAGAGCAGAGTACGAGGGGACGACGAGTACCTGGTAGATTAGCAGAAGCAGAACAGTCGAATGGAAATCTTGGAGCTTGAAGCTTAATAACAACCGTGGTTTCGAAGGGAGTTTTAAGGTTCCAACCCCCGTTTCAGTTACCAAGATAGCATCATTAAAGGCAAACTTGTTGAGATAGCCTGCTCACAATAAGTGGACTGTCCAATCCGCCTCAACCCACTTCCTGCTTCCTATCACCCAATCTGTGTCCGCCTTTTGTAAATCAATCCATCCCAACTCATTTCTGATGATCTCGACTCGATGTGTTGTCGCAGCAACTCCCATCAACTGCTCGTGCCAATCGCTCGCATCTCCAAACAACCTTTCCATGGTCACCATCAACCTCAAGCACCAGTCTCCTTGACACCACTTCCTGGGTCCTTCTGTTCATTTCCGGCCAGACGATGTCCAGCTTTTTGACCATGTTCAGCAAGTCGTTGAAGAGATCGTAGACTGTACAAGGGTGACATGGACGAGTGTAGGAAATAAGATGCTGAGCTTGGGTATAAGGAATGGAAATGTGATAACCGATGCGCAAGCTGGTCATTGAAGGAAGATGGAGGGGAACGTCTCGCCCGATTTGATATGGTGCATAGGCGTTATATAGAACGAGATGTTTGACGAAAGGTAGAGGTCTATTCGGGAGGAGATTGATGTTGACGAAACCTATGAAGTGGAGGTGTATGAATTTCAACGTATCTGCAACTAGTATCAAAATTTATTACAACACATGGCCGGGTATATCTTCGTTTATGATGCTTGGCAGAAGGGTATTGATGTCAGAAGAGAGGTCGCGGGCAGTGGCCAGCAGTTCTGCCTTGTCGTGGGTCGACTTTCCGAGTAGGTGTACAACTCGACGAGAATTGTGAGGGGTGGTTTTCAAAGCCTTATAGAAGCCGAATATCCTTTGGATGCCCAGAAAGGCCACAGATTGGATGCGATCTGGTTTGGAAAGTTTGTAGATGTCCCTGGAGACAACGGAGATTGTGTCTGCGCAAGACAGATGATTCTCAACCATACTTGGGGTGGAAAAACATCGAGAGCAGCAGTCATGATGATGGAGGAGAAAGGAACCTCCTATGCACATCAAAAATGATAACATTCGTGGGTAACGATGTTCGATTCGAGTACGGGGAATCGAACCCCGAGCTACCGCGTGAAAGGCGGTAATGTTAGCCGTTACACCATACTCGAGTTGGTTGGATGCAATTCAGAGAAAATTCCGTTCATGCGCATTGACGTGTCACTTCATGTCCTTGTCTGTGTTCGGCCTTCCCTCAACCGATAAGTAATTGCAAGTTATTCGGGTCTGCCCAAGAATACATAGCTCATAGCAATGACATAAGGCGATCAAACACTGATGGGAGCCATGTTTGATGGTGTTTGTCTGCAATCCCCGATAGGCTCGCCGCAAAAGGAAAGTGCTATTCATTCCGGTTTCCATCATCCGCTCCGACTTTACAACATATTGGCTCAAAGCACTTGCAGCAGATCGTATTTGAAACAATCGCAAACGCGTGTAAAGATGTATAGACCTGAGTGATCTCGTTGCAGGCGGTGGGAAGTCTGGATGCAAAGCCCGCTTATCGCTTCCACTCAGGTCAGCTATCCATTGGCATGAATCAGAAGGCGTCCTCCCCGTCACGCGGCTCGGATCTCACCCGCCCCAGTTAAATGCCCCTAGGTCCAGCGCCTATTAAACCGTCTTCTTAGTTCCCAACTCCCAACATCACTGATTCGACTCCAACATGAAACCTACTAAGAGAGCATTGCAGAAGTTGACTCTTGGCATGCGTCGCGAGGACCCCAAGCGGATCTGGGAACGACGCGCACCGCTTACGCCCGACACCGTCAACGAGCTCATTAGAGAAGATGGGGTTGAGGTTCTCATTGAGCCTTGTGAACGACGTGTATTCCCGACCAGGGAATATGAGAAGGTGGGCACACGACCATTGCTATTATCTCCGCTGTTGTCGTTGATCACGATTTTATGCAGGCTGGTGCGAAGATAAGCACTTCGCTAGACCAAGCACATATCGTGCTGGGCATCAAGGAGACACCCATGGACGCATTGGCGCGACAGCGTGCTCCTGTCCGTTTGTCCACTGCCAATGGGGACATCCCCCGCACCCATGTCATGTTCTCACATACGGTCAAAGGGCAACCATACAATACTGGCCTGTTGTCCCAGTTCGTTGCACCAACCGAAGGGCCTTTTCAGCCAACCGCTGAATTTGAGAAAACCTTGGAGTTATGGCCAAGATTAATCGACTATGAATTGTTAACCAATGACGAAGGCAAGAGGATGGTCGGATTTGGATGGTTTGCAGGGGGTCCGTTAATTCCGTTACCCCATATACTCAGGGGTTATTCACTGACAGGTGTCAACTTCAGTTGCTGGCGTTCTCGAGTCTCTTTCGGCTATGGCTCACGCTCACCTTGAACTCGGGATCGCGTCGCCCTTCCTCGTAAGTATATTCGTTAAGTGCCTTCTTGCTTATCGTTTTTACGAGGCGCCTTGCGCTTGGGAAGAAGGGTGAAGTTGACTGTACAGCGGATCCCCTTATGTCTAGACCCTAACCCCAGTTTAAGCTTATCCTAAACCCTAAAGCGGCTGACGGCTGACCTTGTTTTCTCCGACAGTACACACCACGACCGCACACACTTCCTTCACTCGAACGTCTGCGGGCAGCTCTTCGCGAAGTTGGTTTATGGATTTCAACACAAGGCACTCCAGATGCTCTTGGTCCCGTGGTGATTTGTGTCACTGGGTGCGTAACTCTTGACTGGCCTTTTAGAGTTTGTCGTGACAAGAAGCCTATTATTAGGACTGGTAATGTGGCTCGTGGAAGTCTTTCCATGCTCGATGAATTACCGCTGACGAAGATTAACGCGCGCGAACTTGACCAACTTGTTCGTTCAGAAGGTCCGTTGCTCCCCCCTTTCAAACTCCACGATCTACTGAAACCCTCTTACGCTAGACTACGACAACACAAAGGCAAGTACCTTCGAGGCAGTCTTCAACCTCTGCTAACTAGTGGTGATTAGATATATCTGGTGCACGCAAAGCCAGAGGACTACTTTGTCAGGAAAGACGGGAGTGCATTCAACCGCGAGGATTATTACGCGAATCCTACCGAGTGGGAGAGCGTCCTCGGAGAGCGCGTGAGTATTGTTCGATCTTACGATCAAACCGTTCATAGTTTCAACAATGCGTAGATCATGCCTTACGTGACGCTCCTCATCAATGGCGCCGGTTGGTCAACAGGCTTCCCTCGCCTACTGACAACCCAACAACTCAGCAGGGCAATTACCAAAGCCCAATCTCTGAACCTCCCTGGCGCAGTTGCGAGAGGTAAATGTATCGGCGATATTAGTTGTGATATTGGAGTGAGTCACAATCTACTACTTCACTTCACACACTCTGACCCGATTCTCCCAAAAAAAGGGCGGCCTCGAATTCCTCGAACGCGCAACAACCCTCTCCGAACCGACTTACAAATTCGGAGTTTCCGATACCAGCGGTCACATCACTATGATGTCTGTCGACATTCTCCCTACCGCACTTCCGTTAGACGCGTCGAAACACTTCTCGAAGGAGTTTTATCCGTATCTGCGTGCCCTCATCCACCAGAACGTGAACAAGAACGGCACAAGCAATGAATGGAAGGGTGGTGAGGACAAAGCTGGCAAGTTCATGGCGGCGCTCGAGAGGGCGACAATCGCGTCTGGTGGAAAGCTGAGGAAGAAGCATCAGTGGTTGCAGCCGGCTGTGAACAAATGGCATAGAGAGCAGGTGGGCGTAAAGAGGCTGCATACTAGTGCTTCGGTTCAGGCGGGAGTTGCAAATGGGACGTCGACCACCGCCTGGGGCGGAAGGAAGAAGAGGGTTCTGATGTTCGGGAGTGGGATGGTTGCTGGGCCTGCGGTTCAGGAAATCGCGAAAAGGGCTGATGTAGATCTTGTCATTGGTGGGTCCTCCGTCGTTTGTTGATAAGAATTGTTGGGATTACTCATTGATTGACTGAAAGCTACCAACATGCTTGGAGAGGCTCAGCAACTCGCTATCCGTCATGGACAAGCGCATAACAATATCAAGTATCGTATTGTCGATGTTGGGAGGAAGGAAACATATGAGCATCTGGTGAAGGATTCTGATGTGGTTATCAGGTAAGGTTTTCGTTTCACTTTCCTGTAACGCGATTTGATGGTTGACCTTTTGGTTAGTCTGTTACCTGCCGCATTCCATGTTGACATCGCACAAGTATGTATCACGAATGGCAAGCACCTTGTTACAGCATCGTATATCTCCGAGGGCATGCGTAGCCTCCATGACCGGTATGCATTTTTGTTTGTCCGGTCCGGTTCCTCGAATTCATTGCATATAGCGCTCTTCAGGCTAACGTTCTCCTGCTTAACGAGATCGGACTTGACCCCGGCATCGATCATTGCTCCGCCATCTCTCTCGTAAACGACCTCAAAGCGCAGGGCAAGGAAGTTGTCTCTTTCACTTCGTTCTGCGGTGGTCTCCCCGCTCCAGACTCGATTTATGACGGGTCAACCGGTAACGCTGTACCGCTCAAGTACAAGTTTAGCTGGAGTCCTGTCGGTGTGTTGAGGGCTGCGAACCAGGGTGTGAGGTACTTATTGAACGGAAGGGTGGGTGCTGCGTGCGATCCTTGAACGGTCGAGATGCTGATTGTTTCAGGTCGTTCGACTCCTTGGAGAAGACTTGCTCCGTTCTGGGTTCCCTCGTCTCCCAATCCCACTCATGCAGGGTGTTGAGCTTGAAGGAATTGCGAATAGGGATAGTTTGCCTTATCGTGAGACCTACGGATTGCAGGGTGGCAATTCACTGAGGACATTGGTACGCGGTACTCTCCGGTATGCTTCCCATTCCAGCTTCTAGCCAAAGCCAATCCGCTCAATGTACGGTTGATAGCTACCCAGGGTTCTGCACTCTCATGCAAGCCTTTAAAGACCTCGGGCTTCTCGAAGACTCGGAGAAAATCTCCATCACTTCTTGGGGCGCTCTTTTACCGAAAGCACTCTCGATCAAACTCAAGTCTTCGTGTGGTTTTGACGTGGATATGAACAGTAGGAGTTTGGAAGCTACTATGCGTGATGCGGTTCCTTGGAACCAGACGCTGGATCATACTGGGAAGACTGCTTTTGGTGAAACGCTCAAGGCGCTGGAGTGGTTAGGCCTGTGGTCCGCTAAGGGATCTACGAAGGAATTGATGTCTGGCGTTCCTGTACCAAATGCTGCACATACACCACTGGAGCTCTTTGCGATGCTTTTGGCATACAAGTTGCGCTATGCACCTGGGGAGAGGGATATGGTGGTCCTCTCGCATGAGGTTATTGTCCGTGATCCGAAGAACCCCAACGCCACCCCACAGGAAGAGGTCCACAGATCTAGTCTGGTTGCGTATGGAGACGATTCGGCTTCGGCAATGGCTAGGACTGTTGGTCTTCCGGTGGCGTATGCGGCACTGGACGTGTTGGATGGAAAGGTTGGTATTCGGGGTGTTAGTGGACCTGGTGAGAGGGAGGTGTATGAAGGTGTACTTGGTCGGTTGGAGGAGTGTGGGTTGGGAATGGTTGAGAGTGTTGAGGTCGTTAAGGCTGCGCCTGGTGCTGGAACTGTGGAGGATAGTTTACGTGGGAGCTCTGTTTGAGCAGGATACCCTTTGGATCGAGTCGTCTTTTCATATATCCGACGAATTTGGATGCATTGTATGATAGCCCATTTGATGCAATATTAGAGCATATTTGCAGACCGATTTTGCGTGTGGAGTAATTGAGTTCAAATCAGTTTTTCGGAAAACTCATTGAAATCGGAGTTGCGAATGTGCTCTATTTGACTTTTTTCATACTGTGCACAGGTTTGTGTATCTTATTGAATCCGCCGCTGCACAAGGTGAATCGACCCGACTAGTGACTACGAGCGGCAACACTTTGGCGATCATGTTGGAAAGACTGCTTTTGGTGAAACACTCAAGGCACTGGAGTGATTAGGCCGTGGTCAGCTAAAGGATCCACGAAGGAATTAATTTCTGGCGTTCCTGTTCCAGCTGCTGCATGTACATCACTGGAGCTCTTCGCAATGCTTTTGGCGAACAAGTTGCGCTCAGTGGTAGTCCTTTCGCACGAGGTTATTGTCCACGACCCGAACCCCAACACCACCTAACAGGAAGAGGTCCACAGATCGAGCCTGGTTGCTTACGGAGATGATTCGGCGTCAGCGACGACTAGGACTGTTGGTGAGTGTTGAAATCGTCAAGGCAGCGCCTGATGCTGGAACGGTTGGGGATAGTCTACGTACGAGCTGCATTTGAGCAGCAGGATACCCTTGGACTGAGTCGTCTTGTCATATCCGGTGAATTAGATGGATTGTGTTATGACCCATTTAATGCAACGTTACCTTTTTTTCCCGCGTTATGTATACAGGCTTACTGTGAGTAAACGCCGTTGTACGAGGACGTATCGATGTAGTTAGTGACTACGAACACCGGCGCTACGGCGCTAAGGTAACGGATAAAGAAAGGACAAGCCTGAATTAAAAAACGTATTCCATTGCTAACGCCAAGCGTATCCTGAATACCAGGAATTCTTGAAACAGCATCCGTAACCCAGAACACGCGTTGTTGATGTCTGGTCGAACTTCCCATAAGGTCATACGCGATCAAATTTGGGGCTGTGATCGTCTGTTCAAAGCGAAGATGTCGACTATACGATTTAAACGCTGGCTGGTTTGTCCGTCTTTTCGGCTTTTATCTGGGCTTGGTGTAAATGCAAGCAAAATGTGTTTCTAAAATTTTGATTGTCCGGTACTCTTTCATTATAATTACAAACCTAAAATTAAGTCAAATCGAAGATAATGCAAAACAAATTGGAGTGCAACGAAAGAACGAATTGTCTGAGCGAATAAATAACATCTCCGCGAAAAAAATTGGGTATGTGCGTAATAAAGTGAACGAATGACATATGGTCGATGTCGTAGAAAATCAAAGGTATAATGCCATCTCCAAGTCCTTCATTCACTCCGTGAGTTACCATGCCCAAGCAACCCTCTCGGGGCAGACACACTCCTCGAGACCGTCACCATCGGCGTTGGAGGACTAAAAGTAGCATTCACCATGCTCATAGTAGCCTTACTCTCACTACCATGCGACTGGGTTAACCAAGCCGACTTGATCGGGGTAGTATTATTACCATAACCTCGCCGTCGAGGTCCCGCAGGACAAGGAGGAGGAGATCTGGCGCTTAACGAAGGGGTAGTGGCAGTGTCAGGAGTGTTGAAGCGAGTACCACCACTGCGCGCTGATGATCGTGGCGTTTTGATGATTGAATTGGAAGTGTTGATGGTAGGATATTTTGGTGCGTGTGTGCTTGTGTGTGGTGGTGCTCTTGGGGGTGTGTGGGGGATGGACGATGTGAAAGGAGAGTCGGAGTTTGGAATTGCGGATTGGGTCGTTCTGGGTACGGAAGGTAGTCGTCGTAATGGGGTTTTGATCCGGTTATTTGACTTTTGGCTTGGGGTGCCTGTTCTTGGAGGGTCTACTGGTGTGTCCTTTGGTGGTACCGGTGGCGTATCACTGGACGGAATGTCTGGGAGAGGAATTAATGGGGGAGGTTTAGGTGATTCTCGAGGAAGTAGCTGTGCTTTTGGCCTCCGTCTAACGGGGGAACCAAATATAATACCCGCTCGCCTTGAATTTTCCTGGAGATTGTGCTTTCGAGGCGTCGAGGGTGTGTCCCGAGGTGGTGTCCCTACACTGATCACGGGATCATCATTTGACTTTCCAAGTGTGGAAGCCGCCGCCGTGGAGGGTATGGGTATAGTAGTAGGATCAGTATCAGTGGTGTTCGCCGCATCGGGGACGACACAAATATCGCCCTGCTGTCCATCATGTGCCTGAGTAGCAGAAACACTCTTCGTAAGACAGGTCCACTGCGGTGACAGGTGCCATTTCATAGTGGCTGATAACGGCATCGTGATCCCTGCCTCAGATGCTTGCCCAGGAACAGCCGTTCCAGCCTTCACCACCAATGGCGATTCTGGATATATCCCATGCCATTCCAGGAAGCTTAGCGTAGTCGAAGCGGAATATACCTTGAAGGGCGAGGTAATACTCGTCGCAGCTGATGCTGGTACGGACAGCCCGGAAGCAGACGTCACTTGAGTGGGTGGATCGTGGCTTGAAGGTGGAGGGTTGAAGTGTCGGGGAGGACAGTTTGATTCGGAACCGGAGGATGAGCTGGATGAGCTATCCGACGACGATGGGAGGACGCATGGTTGTTGCATCGTTCTGTTTATAGCTCCAGGTCCATCAAGAATATCAGCGAAATGCACATTTACGTCTCCGCCGAAGGGGTCCTGAGAGTCGAAGGGGGGAACGATTGAGATGGGCCGTATCGTATGATTGTCGCCTAGTCCTGGTACGTCCTTGAGATACTCCTGCCTCGGTGCATCAAGCCCGCCTGGTGGATCATGCACATACACAGGGAAGAGGGCTATAGGTCCTGGCCTAGGCGTTATTCGATACTTGTCCGGCTGCACAGACTTTGGAATCACAAGTTCCTGATACCCCGTCGGCGACTTGTCAACATACAACGGATTAAGTTTGGGAGGAGTGGGGATGTCGTCATCCGGCAACGAAGGTTCATCCATCAATGCCCTCAGGTCTACAGGTGCAATCGGTGGGGTGAAACGTTTGAGCTCGTTCTCCAACCACGCGAGCTCTTCTTCCACCTCGTCTTCATCCAACGGAAGTCCAATTGCAGACCGAGGATCATCGTCGTCGTCGAGGACTTCCCACGCCTCTGGGTCGTTGAAGATACGTTCTGCGAGTGCACTGCCTGGTATAGTGCTAGGCAATGCGCTGCGTAAAAGGGGGTTTGGTGAGGTTATGGGGGAGTCGGAGAGGTTGTCCAGGGAGGGAATGTCTACTCTAGCCATGATATCCGCAATTGATCCTACGAATGGGTTGAGTAGCCAGCGTGGGCGTCGAGCGGACGAAGAGACGAGGAGCCTCAGACCCGAGAGCCTTTGAGGAATTTTTGATTGTTAAAAACTAGTGCCGGGCTGTGCTGTGAGCCAGGGCCAGTTAGCAGAAGAAACCCTATACCAGGGGAGATGAGCGTACAGTGCAGTGGGAGCGAGTAAGGGGGAACAGGCTGGGTTTTGGATGTGTTGGGGTACTTAAACACCGCTCATCACACAACTGAGATATATCATCTCTGTGTCCGTGCAGTCAGGATTCCTATTTGCATTATATATCTGATTACCCCATCAGCAGTCAATAACAGTATGATTGATGTGAGTGGATATGGTGACACAGGTCGGTTTTACTTATGTGGTGAAGCGCTGATGGTTGTGAAACGTGCTAGAGTCGGGATTGCCTTTCACGGCATACCTCTTGCCTTTTCCAGCCACCCTGCTACGATCACCCGATAAATGCGACAAGTAGCAGGTTTTTTATTTCAGTTAAGGGTTATTTTACCGAACAGTTGATCGCGACGTCACAATGGCGACCTGGTGCAGGCGCTCCATGACCCCCCAAGGGTCAGTACACACAAAACTCGACGATATGAACACATACGTGATAGACAATCCGGTATTACAGAAGTGGGAGATAGTTACGACAAGGGTTCAAGCATATTCACGCAGAACCCTATTCAAACCCTCCCTCTCCACACAATTCTCGAACCTAAAACTCCTCGCGAGTTCCTCCAATTGCACCTCATCCATCCCTCTAAAATGCTCAGCCCACTCTTTGACCATAAACTCTGCGAAAAGGATCGTTCGAGAAATCCTCGTCACCCTTTCTTCCACCGTCCATGTAGGCGGATAGAGTTTCAGTTTTTGAGGGTCGTCCGATACTTCGGAGCGGATGAGGTCGATGATGGGTTGGTATGCATATTTGACGCGTGTGTCGTCTTTGCCCCATGCATCTGCGGCTAGCTTGTGTTTACGCATGAGGAATGGTTTGAGGAGCTTGATGTAGGGTGTTTCTTCAGATACATGGACCATCCCCTGGAAGCCGATGTCTTTATACAACCAGATCGACCAGCTTAATCGATCCTAGTGGATTGTCAGCTCACAGCGATGATCACGTTAGATGCATGCGCACCTTGTTGTAGATCTCCAACTGGTCTCTGACAACCCTCAATCGAACCTCGTTCACCTCTTCCCAGTCTTCTCCATCAAAGTCCTTTCTCGCGTAAACAGGTCCCCATTCACCATTCCAAACACATAATCCCCTCTCGTCCATCCACTTCCGCTTCCTTTCATACGTCTTCACGACCCTTTCCTTCTGTTCTTCACTGCCAACATAAACTCCAGGAGGGTTGGGGAACCCATAAGCGGAATAGTCGTGTATCGAAAACGCTGCATTACTCCATCTACCAGTGGCCACATCGTCCGGGAACTGCGTAAAGTCAGCAGCGAAAGTGTTTCCGTCAAGGAATATAATATGCTTTGCATCAACACTCCTGACTGCGTCAACCAAGCGGTCGTACACCTCGACCAACCTCAATTGCCTCTGCCCGCTTTTACCTCCAACATCAGTCTTTCCCCAACCACTTGGGTCCGCAGGTTCATTAATGGGGTTGTATCCCGCAACCCACTTGTTGTCCTTGTACCTCTCTGCAATGATAGTCCATAACCACACAAGTCGATCTTGAAAATCCTTGTGTCGCCAGAAGTAAGGGAGGTGAGAGCCAGAGTCGCAGTGCCATCCTCCGGATTGGCCACCGGGTACGGAGTGCATATCGATTATGGTGTAGATGGAATGTTGAGCGCATAAAGAGATGACGCGATCGAGGTGTTTAAAGGCGTCGGGTTTGAGGATGCGTGGATTAGCGTCGTCTGTGCGTGTCGTCGCAGACAGTTAAGAAGAAGCTTGCGGATAGAAGAGAGGGGGAGGTGAGACGTGCCTTCAAAGTGGCGATAATTCACTGCAATGCGGATACAATTCAACCCTAGGGATCTGAAGAATTTTGCATCTGCCTCGGTGAAGAAATGCTCGAGGTACTTTTCTCGCAGTTAATCCTCAAGTTGAGTGTTGTACGCAGTCATTGCGTACCTTGTCGAAGAAGAACTCTGCTTTTGAATCCCCGAGTACCTCAGCTAGGGCCGCACGAATCTGATACTCGCACCCCGGAAATCCTGGTTCACTTGAGCGTCAAGTCAACCGAATTCTCAAGCAGTCACGAGGCGCACCAGAGATAAAGTTCTCCATCCTACAAGCATCATATCAGTAGCGAACATCAGAATGAGGTAACAGGTGCACATACAACATCCATCCACCCAATCCCGCGCCTTTGAGAACGACTTCCTCCCCTTGTTCATTGACGATCTTCGTCCCAGATACTCGAAGGAAGGACATGGTGTGGAATTTCTGCGAGCAAGTATGCAAGTCAGAGAAGGACCTGGTAGTGATTAATGGAAATACCTCGGCATTGTTGGCGTCTTCGTTTTGCCAACTGGGTGGTGAGAGGTGGGGAAGGATTGAACATATGACAAGTCGGACTTCGGTCCGCCGGACCGGGGCATCAGGGGTTCACAGGCCTCAATGCTTTGATTCCGGCTTCTTCAGCGCTGGTGGTAGCCGGGTATCTGGTCGCAATTCCTAGGGAGGAGAGAGCAAGGAAAAGGATGCCCTGGATGTTGGGAGTCAGCAGCTTGCGCTGCAAGGCACCAGCGCCTCAGAGAACCGAAGAACGAATTATTTTTCCTCGCGCCACTGCGACGGCATACTGGATTTTTTATGTATCCCCCCTATTTGGGGTATTGTGCATATACAGCATACGCGCCGGTGCCTGGAGAAAAGCCAAACTACAAGGTTGTAAAATTCGAAAGCCAGAGACCTGATGAATAGCCAATTCCTGAATAACGAAAATACACCTACCACACCAATTTCTTCTCCACAGCGCTATTTCTCGTCATTTCGTCATGACAACATGCATCCAGACATCGTACTGACGATCATAACAATGACACATCCACTGTCTGCATTGCTGAATTAGATCATATGCGGGGAGTCTATAAATATCTACCTTCCGATCATGCATTAAGCTACGTAAACTGATAAAAGACATCATGAGGTGGCTATAGGTAAGATGGCCGTCTCACCGGGTCAGGCGCAACGCAACATCATATCACACAGAGCGCTTTTGTTGACGTAGCGGCGGTTGCAGCCACTCCTTTTAAATGCCCTCGAAGTTTTCCAAAGGTGGTCCGATTCCTGTAGCAGAAATATATCCTGGACCACTTCCTTGCTTTAGGTATCCCCCAGCGCAACTCTTGGACCCAGAATGAAAAATCCCCGACCGCTGATCGACTGAGATTGGTTTGATTGATTCTGTATCAGGGTGCAGCAGTACGTGGGTAATCGTCCCAACCAGAACAAATATCCTTGAGCCAGGAATCAGATGTCATGTTAGACAATCGAGGTGCGTCCATCACGCTCCTATCATTCTATTCAATTCCCAACAGAGGCAGCACTGGCTGTGGTTATCTTCCAGATGTAAAGAATCTGCGGCACTGAATCACCCATCTACAGCGCATAATGGACAGATTCTTAAGGGCATCATATCATGCTGTGCTGCCTTTAATACATACATATAAGCATAGGAGAGTTGTTTCGTAGGCTTTAGATTCATACCCTACCAAAACCCTTGATCACTGCCATTCGAACATTTGCTGTGTCGATGTTGATGCAGGCTACGCACGACTCTCCTCCGACCACATGGACCATTTTTCGTCACAAAGCCCCGTAAGAATCGTCCAAGGGCGCTCCCTGGGCTTACGGCGTCTAACAGTTCATTGTGAGACTTAACCCGAGCTCTATGCACTCCTGTTTCTCTTCCTCGTACAAGTATACATACAAATACATTTGATTTCTCACTTTGCAACTCCCCTCGGATGTGGAGCCCTCAACACATTCCACACTATTACAACTCGCCAGAACAAACACCCTCAACCCAACTTCTCTCGCTCCTCACCGTCGTCAAATTCTCGTACCCATCCGGAGTGATAACAACCACATCTTCAATTCTCACTCCACCAACCGATTCGTACTCTTTCAACACGTCAAGGTCGATGTACTTGGAGTCAAGAACAGGTTTAAGAAGATGCGTGTGGAAGTAGATCCCCGGTTCCACAGTCTATATCATCAACGCGGGTGATTCAAATCAGAACCAACACTGTATGATAAAAAAGAAAGAAAAAAAAAACTCACAACAACCATCCCAACCTCCAAAGGCAACCTCAACCTCAAATACGTATAAAACCTCTCATGCCCAGCATCATCATCTTTCAAAACCGACAAATCCTCAACAGGGGATCTAGGTCCAGGTCTACTCGCCTCAGGCACATCATGTACATCCAACCCCAACGAATGTCCAAGCCCATGCGGAAAAAAAGCCGTACTCACCCCACTCTTCAAAATCTCCTCCTCCCCTCCATCATCCCCATCACTACCACACCCTTCCTTAAACTTAGACTTAAACAAACCCAACTTTAAGAAACCCCGCACGAGGACTTTATGACATTCAAGATGAACAGTATCCCAATGCACACCAGGTTTAATGAGAGCCAAAGCCGCAGATTGCATAGAGAGGACGAGGTCGTAGATGTTGCGAGATGGGGTTGTGAAGTGACCAGAGTTGCCGAGGGGGATGGTACGTGTGATGTCGGAGGCGTAGTTGTTGAATTCGCAGCCGGCGTCGATGAGGAGGACTTGGGGGTGGATTTCGGTTGTGTGTGGTGGTGGAGGATGAGTGTGGGTTTGGGTTTGGTTGTGGTTGTGGGTGAGGGTGGGGGAGGGAGAGGAGGAGGAGGAGGAGAGGGGTTGGTTGTTGATGTGATCGTGTGGACCGATAGGACCCCATGCGAATTCTTTGTCGTTGCAGCAGTAATGGAGTGTTGCGGCTCGTGTGGATGCGGCTACGATAGGGAGATAGGCTTGGTGGATGGATCTGTGTTAATGGGGGGTGATTAACCATTCAATGGTCATTTGTTTATCATATACCGGAGCACGCACCCTTCTCGTCGACAGGAAGCAACGAAGATGGCTTCTGCCTCAGCTTCCTTCTCGATCAACCACTCTCCAGGTAATAAAGGCCTCGTAACACCCGCACCCTCCCCACGGGCTATCTTGTTCTTGACCGCGAGTCCTAGAACGCGCATGACAGTCTCGTGTGCGCGTGAGCTGATCTCGTTGGCTTTCCTAATGAGCGCAATTTCATCTGCGTCTTTGATGAGCCGAGCACGCTGGAGTGCGGGTAGTAGGAATCGATCATAGGACACCGTATTGGGCGAGTCATAGTTGAGATACTGAGGAAGATGGCTAGGGAAGAGTGGTGAATTCTTAGGGAGCGTATGAACAACTGCATCCGGTGTATCTTTGAGCAGTGTGCTGATGACTAAGGGGAATGCAGCTGGGTTCTCAATGTTCGTAGCATCGAACATAGTTCTAGCTGTTGCCAAGTCGGGCGGAGGAATGGACCACATGATATCAGCCTGCTCGGCTTTGGGTATGAATAACGTAGTGGTGAGGGTAGTAGTAGAGCCATCAGGTCGAGTGGGATGGTATGTGGCAACGAGGAAGGAAGAGGGAACGTTGCACCCTGTGAGGTAGAAGAAATTGGACTCTTGGCGGAAGGAGAGCTCGCGATCGGTGTCATTACGGTATCCGGTATGTTCACCGGCCACAAGCAGGATTTGTGGCTGTATCATTAGGTGGTTTTAGCGACTGGTGTGCGAGCTGGTACAAAAGGTAATAACGTACCTTGGCTCGGTCGTTTTCTGGGAGGAGAGTAAGGAGATGTTCGAACGTCCTGAGGACGTGCTGTTGTGCTTCTCTGTCTGTGAGTAACTGGATATCACAGTTGGGACTGTTACTGACCTTGGTAGCCCATGGCAAATGACGATCGAGTAAAGCAAGCAAGCGCCTGGATCATCGCCCCCTCAATCAGGCCAGCTTTCACACGCTCTTATGAAATATCTCATCAACCCTCTCGACATGGAACATTTGCACTCTTCAAACATAGCGCGTTTCAGGTTACACCCTTCTGATGCTGGTATTATGGTGTTTCGCCTAACAAGCCCTCTCGTGTTGTGTTTCCCGGTTATTGGAGTTATGTCTGGCACCGACCTTGTATTTCCCCTGTACTAATTTTTAACCCACGGCTCCAGTCGGGCGCTAAGTCTCCTTTGGTTGCATCCTTGCTATGTGCGGTCTCCTGAAGTGTCCAACCTTCTTTCCCAGCCATTGAAATATCTGTGTTTTATAATGCAGGGACGAAATCGAGAACAAAGTGCGTCCTCTCCTTGGAGCATAAGCAAGAACCTTCTGTGGTCTCGTCGCTGGCCTTACTTCCTATTGTACCAGGATGTCGTCGCTCGCTTTCATACAGATATCCTCGGCTTGCAGAACCGTAAAAGATGAATTTGTCGTCGTATGCTCATCAAAACAGGCTTCTATCGACTACACTATAAACCTTCACCCCTCCCGGACTTGCGGCTGCAATGCCGTGGCTAAACATATCAAAAATCCCCAGAATCTACGTGAAATTTGGTGGAAAAGGCTCAGATGCCGTTGGTCCTCTCCGTCCTGCATCATAGTAGCTTGGCGGCAATCACTGTGGTAGCCATTGTAGCGCCGTCGGTGATTCGGCTGAACCAATGGTCGGAATCTACAATCCATGTGGCGTCGTCTGAGCAGCACCTATTAATCAGGGCTCGAACGGCAACCTTCGATTCTTCATACTCCTCCTCAAACATGTTCTTCTTGCCTCTCGACGCAGTGACACAAGCGTGGTCCTTGAAGTGCATACCCCGTCCTGTGAATTCCTCCTTATTTGCATCCCACCAATCATCCATACGATCTTCATTCTCCAACCCGGTAACCACGATCGCAACGGGGATCTCTCCTGGGCAGATGATCTCCGTGAAGAGATCACAAGTTGTCCTTGATGACATCGCGATACCCTAGCGCCCACGAATGCAGTATACGCGAAGGCTGAGGTGGCCCCTCCAGTCTCTCGGCGAGGCTGAACGAAGACGTTGGAGAGCTTCATCCCCTGGGACAGAACCCGCATCTCCTTCGTTGAGACCGGCAGTGTCCCAGACGATATATGGCTGTGTTGTCAATCGTGAATGGGATAGCCAGTGTTTTTCGAAAGTGCAACCAAGAGCTTTGTTGCTGACGATCGCTACGTCTCTTTGTCAGAGAGCATGTTGATGAGACTACTTTTTCCCGGTGCTAGTCTCCCCGAAGATTACAATGTTTTTCGGGCCGTTGGTTCGAGTCTGGCGGAAGTAGAATAGGTCCCTTCCGGGATATAGACTGATTCAGTATTCTTCTGCCACAAATCCGCCGTCCGCCTTGGATTCTGGGATTGTTCACCTTCCCCAGTTCCATTGGATGTACTAGTAGATGTTGGATTGTGCGCCTGTCTAGTGTATTGGGTTCAATCGCCGCATTTCTAGCATTGCTTTGGTTAATTCTTCTGGGTCACCACTAGGTGCACGAGTGTCTGGGTACTGCTGTGTTGCAGGAAGTTGCATGTTCAGCGGAGTACGTGTGGATGGAAGGGAGTGTGGTGGTGACGCTTTTTATTGTGACACTTCTCTCTCCAAGTTTTCGTATCTAGAAGAACGACGGCAAGGTGGTCTTAAGATTCTTCCCTTCATTCAATAAGAGGTAAATTAGTAATTCCACAGTCCCCTTATAATGGGAAGAACTCTATAAATGCTGCAGCTTGTTGTAGTGTGTACCCACGTTACTCCTCGTGTAGGACGACAATAGGCCATGAGATCAAATATAACCATATAGAACGGCAGAAGGTACGGAAGTACACACTGACCGGCAGATCGAAGGTAAGGAGCCCAAAAACGAAACCGCGTTCAGGGCATCCATCAGCATGAGGTAACGCTCATGCTCAAAGTTGTTAGGATGTTATCTCATTTATGATTCAAGATAGGAGGGATGTCACTTTTGCAGTTACAAGACTTTGGATTGGTGGAACATGCGTTCGCGAGTTACTTCCTTCTCGGAAAATCAGGCTCTATCACCAGGTGCGGCGGGTTGTCAGCTTGGCAAGCTCACAGCATGTCGCCTTATGGCCTGAGGTTCTAGCTTTGATATACAGCCTCCGTGAACAGCATGCCAAACTTCGTGGTACACAGTTTCCATTACTTGAAGACTGCGTGGCCTTGATTGTATTGGCATGCATCATTGTTCCAGATATAGTCCCAGGATAAGCAGGATTCCTCTGTTTCTTCAGCAACTATGACCGAGATATAATCTTGGGAGTGCTATCCTAAGGCAACTCGGTATCAGGTTCTCTCATCAACATCCCTCAACTCCTCCCTTCCCTCTTGCCATCATGCCTAAAACAAACGTTGTCCTATTTGGCGCATCCGGAAGCGGAAAAAGTAGTATTGTCAACATGCTCTCTGCCGATGAAAAGGTCGCCAAGACCTCTAGTGGAGCAAGGGGACAGACCTTCGAGAGTCAAGCCTTCGATGTCGATGTTCTGGGTCAACCAGTGACTCTAGGGGACACCGCCGGTCTTGACGAAGGGGATGAAGGGCGCGTCTCTAAATCTGAGGCCATCTTAAAACTGTACAAACTCCTCCTGAAGCTTGAGGAGGGCGTCAGTCTTCTGATGTTCGTCATGCGAGCGCCTCGCATCATGCAGTCTGCCCCCCCAGAACTGGGAAGTTGTTCCGCGACGTTATCTGCAGGCATGCAGTACCCACCGTCATCGTTATTACTGGTTTGGAGCAGGAGGATGATATGGATCAGTGGTGGTTGGATAACAAGGGGACATTGCAGGCGCATGGAATCTTCCCTGAAGGTTATGCATGCATCACTGCTTCAAGGGGGAAGGCGCTTAAGAAGGGAACTGGTCATAAGTTCGACGATGAATACAAGGAATCGCAGAAGAAAGTACAGAAACTCATACGAACAACCTCGTTGGACGTCCCCTGGCGTGTTCCACCCGCAGAATGGTTCAAGACTATCATCAACACTACGTATAGTTACGAGAGCGATTGCTTCATGCCGAAGAAGATAAAGCATGACGAGGAGGAAGAGGTGGAAGGAGAGGCTTTCCATAAACTGATTAATATATGCCAGATGACGCAGGATGAAGCGAAGAAACTCGCGGAAAAGATGAGGGGTATCTGAACGTGACACCCGTATTCTTGACCTTCCCTGATGTATAAATAGTTCGAGAGTAGTCCATTTTAGCATTTGTGTATCACACTTTAAACGCTCATCTTCGAGTGCGATTTGATACTAGAGTTTGAACAAGGGATGAGCGAATAAGATTCGGCGGTGCTGGCCCTCCCAGGACCTTGCTCTTCAGAGACAAAATCATACAACTAGCGCCAGCGCCAAGTAATTATAATACCGCGGACCACAAATTGCGGGGTTGCCGATTCTTCACAAAAATCGTGCTCTTGAAGAGGGGGATGTTGGGGTAAGTATGCGAACGGGATATTGGAGTTTATCCATCAGAGCAATCGAGATAAGCGACTGCTGTGATTTGCGTTTCAGCGAATAGAAGAACCAATAATTGGCGCTTTCCCGATGACTGTCCTAGTGAAAGCAGGGATGTATATCTGTGGTGAAACCTCTGGTACAGGGCTAGTGCGAGTGACATATTGTCAGCAGAGTTGTGCGAACACTATCCGAAGCAGGGACGACGAATAGATGAACGCTATGATGCAGCATTATATCAAGTACATGTCTTCAATGTCCGAAGAGTATATAGCGGCTAACGAGCCGAGTTTGAGCAGGCCTCTTCACAGCCCAGTCTCTCATCACCGAGGATGGGAAGCGCGTGTATCGTGTAAACGCAGGTGATTTACCTTACCTCTGGCAAGTCCAACAATGCTCTAGTGCGAATTCGACCCTGGATATAACCAGCAGCAATCGGTTCCCCTGCCCAAAGTGCATGTGCATCGACCATGGGACAGCTTAGAGGTCAATGCTGATAGGTGAGACCATCTAAATAAGACAATCAGGACTTTGTCCATTGAACTAGTTAAACATTGACGGAAGTACGCATGGAATAAACATCAAAGGGGTTGTTGTACGCTGAAATCAGGGGTAAACTCATTAACCCCACCTCAGACTGGGGATCAACTCCACGGACTACTCACCAATTGGCACCACTACCAGCGCCAATCCTGGTTACAGCCACACAATTTGCCGCATTTAAAGCCTAGAACAAGGCCGAGGTCGACGCCGAGGAGCCCGGCCAAGACCGGGGCAGTCTGGGCCATGACACTGCCTTGCGGAGAGTTGACGTTGTGAACTTGGATAGCACCTGTGTTACAGCTGTTCGCGATCTGCGGGAAAGCAGAAGCGATAACAATGAGCGCGAGGGGCGGCAGCAGGTGAGCAACATGATGCGGTGCGAATGTAAGACCGCAATTGAGTGAGGATGAGACTTGAGAAATACGATGGTTATAAGACCATGGCACTATCGTTCGTCGTTCTTATATCGTTTTCACTACGCTGCTTTGCCTTCAATGAGACAAATGTCGTAGGATGCACCTCCGGTACCTTGATATCACAAGTCGTACCCAGAACCGATCAAAAGTCTGACAAGAGATCCATGGCATGTTATGGAACAGCGGGAAACATGTTCCGAAAAGGATGGCTTGTGTCGACATTGGATCAGCATTGAGAAGACAGTTTAGGGCACGAACGAAACCGTTTGCTAAGGTCAAATGGTGTCTGGCACCGAAGTTGCATGTGGGTTCGATAGGGTTCGATGCAGTCAGGGGTGCCATCAACCCTCATTTACCCCTGTTCCAGACGGCGACCTCCATACTTGTCTACAATCCCTGCGGGTAGTGCCTTGTATTTGCTTGATGCAAGGGAGGAAACGCTCATCGATGATTAGACTGAGGCGGCCAGAGAAGACCGAGGCATCAACAAGACTGAGCTTTTCCGGCGGCAGGACGGTGGTGTTGTGAAAGTGACCACCAAGATTGACCCCTAGGCGAGGAGGATGAGATGATATGTTTTGGAGTGTTTGAATGGTCCTATGACATGTTTTGAGGAAGAGCGCCCTAAGGCACGGCATTGATAGTGCATTTTCCGCACTCGGCGTTGTGGCCCGCAATCTCCTAGCTGGACGAGGATAGGCTTTTGGCGCGACAACAGCTATCATCACTTTGTCATGGTAGTGAGAGTTGCCACGTGTCAATTCTGGCAGATGCTATTTTCATGATGCAGTGCGTTCTACAAGCAGAAAGTCTCAGCAACCTTCAGCTTCTTCTCATGACGGACGTCTAGTGGTGTTGACACAATCAAATGTCCACTCAGCACGTGGAAACAGTAAAACAAGGTAGGCATTCGCTCTGATCTGACAATTTGTCTCGTCAATAACAAACTACCTTTTTCAGATTCTCCCCCTCTGGTGATAACCTCGTCATCCCACGCAAAAGGGAATAACTGAATCAACAAGAGGTGTCCATCAACAAACCTATGCAGGCACCCACTTGCGGATACCACAAATGTTCCACTTTGATGCAACCTGTAACAAATTGCTCGTCGCTAGGTCATCAAATGTTCGATTTAATGGATCATGATACACTTTTCGCCGGCACCCCGGACAATACATAACATGCGACATTCCCAACAGTCGGGGCTAGCACGCAGAGCGTCTCCTCTCCCCATCGCCATTCCGCTTCTTTAACTGTTTCCCTCTTCGCACAATGATGGAATACCAATTTACTAGGGGCATACAGAGACCTAATGCCGCACGGCTCAGTCTGGCACTGTCGTCCGTGTTATATGATTCCTTAATAACAGATGTTCAGAAAGAGATCCCGAGGAGTGGCGTACACCAGGTGAGCTTGACATTATGGTCCACTGGTTTTGCGGCATTAAATCACGACCCACAGGAGCTACCGAAGGTTTCCTCGACCTTGACTGTGCCATCCAAGACACCTTATTCCGTCTTATCCAGCGGGAGCATTTACAGCCAAGATTCCTGGGTTGGTCCTGAAGCATGGGCTTTCAACAAGCCACCTTCGAGTGCAACAAACGTGACTAGTTCCCCGAAACCTAAAGAACCTCTCCAATCAGCCACACTCCCCGCTCAACGAGGCTCATCCACCTCTGTTTCCATAACCTTGCATAGCTCTGACTCGCCTCAAAGCCCCAGGCAAACTTCTTCCACTTCCACCGATTTGAATCAAGGTTCGAGTATCCCGACTGGGAGTATCGGGGAAGATAGCACTCAAACACAGGAGGATAAGAGAGAAAAAAAGGCGAAACTCAAGCAGATGTACAAGCGGGCGACCCGATCTACTAAGGCATTCACCAAAATGTTTTCTCGGTCGCCACCCGGATCAAGTGGAGGGTCGCCTCCTGGTGGCGTTACGAAACGTTCCTCCTTAAAGACACCTTTCCCGACGGTGATGACTTCTGGAGATCTACTTCCTATTGATCCATTCGCGTCGGGGAGCTCTGTTAGCTCCTACGGCCTCTCCCCTGTTGAGAAGAAACCTCCATCTCCAATACACAAACGTAGCGGTAGCTCATCTGATGGCCAACCCCCACTTTCCTTCGACGTCCAAACCCTCTTGCAGAGATCTCCCTCTGTGTCCTCCCCTCTGGGCATTCCCGCTTCTCCATCGCTGAACAGACTCGCCGAAATATCAGGACAACATAACATTCGTGGCCGTGACGTGCCATTTCCCGTCAACTCAAGCAACGTATCTTTGTCGCTTCCGTCTCAACGTCCACGATCTGCCTCTCAGAGTTCCACCCGGTCGACAGGGCCACCGGACATGGTGTCTAGACCCTCCCAGAACCAAAACCGGCCGCCCATTCCACGCATACCTTCAAACGCGTCCCTCAGAGCTCAGATACGGCAGACACCCCCCGTACCAGCACCCGAGCGACCCCCACCTGAAGTTCCTGCCGTCCCACCCGTTCCCATTGCGACATCGACCTCTCCTTCCTCTGGTCTCGTATCAATGCCTGTCAAACGCCCAAGATCCCAGAGCGTGCGGGAGATTGAGCGGCCTCGAAACACCGTTCAGCCCGCAACTGAGGCTGTATCGCGACTCCCGCGACAGGAGACGCAACCAAACGCAAACTTACCTCCTCCGAACAATCGCTCTTACCCCGCTGTCCAGCAAACTGCGAAGGATTCGTTAGAGCCGGAAGCGAAGCTTGGCGCTGTGCGTACTCATGAGGTTCAGATTGTTGCGCCTTCGCCGTCGATGCCATCCATGAAGGCTGCATTCTTAAACTCAGTCGATTTGCAGATGGTGAACCTTAATCCACGGAATAAAGGCTCTCGGAGCGGGTCTGAACCCATTCCAGGGCCTTCGCTATCTTCTTCCCGGGATGAGCTTCATGGACGCGCTGTTCAAAGTAGGGCAGCGAACACTAAACCTTCAAGAGATCCTTCTCTGGCGCATGCCCCCCAACAACAAACCACGCGGAGGCCGTTCCTTCCCCAGCTCTCGACGCAGAACCTCCCACCACAGGAAAACAGGAACGAGGAGCAAAATGGACGAACTAGTCTTCGAAGTCAACGTTCGATGCGTTCAATCCCTCGCTCTCCTTCACTTCCTTCTCTGAGACCTGACTTTTCCGATGCACCGCCTCTACCGACACTGAGAACCAACTCCCACCATGAAGAGTCAATAAATCGCCTCAGTTCCTCCGCGAATTCGCATATCCGCTCGCCTTCGCTGCCCAATTTCCGCGTGAATTCGTCTCTTTCTATCCAAAATAACGAAACGCGCCAACCGTTGCCACCTTCGATCGCTGAACGTCTGAGGGCAAGAGGACGTAGCATTTCAAGGAGTGAAGAACGCCGACCCTCAATCGAGTCTTCAGTCTCCAGGCCCTCGTCGATACCCCTTAACGATACAAAGAAGTCGACACTGGAACCGATACCTTCTGCTTCCCTCCCCGGCTCAACTCACTCCACACCCCCTTTGTCTGGAGCTTCGAACACCCATACTCCTCCTTCACCGAGTGCTTCTCGGCTTCTCAGAACAAGGAACCAGCACCGAACTCAAGCCACAGGCCTCAAGTCTCCTTCAATGCCTGATTTACGCGCAGCCGCAAACTCAACATCAACTTCATTACGTAGTATTAGCCGAAGTCACCGTCCACCCTCTCCACCTCCTCCCCTGCCTCAACTCCAACCACAAAGGCGCCCAAGATCACCATCCCCCGATCCCATTCCCTCTCAAGCCCAGGTACCTACAACCACTAATCCTTTTAAAACCTCCACCAACGCGACTTCAAAACTCGATGCTTCACCACCTTTTGCCACTCTCTTTCTCCGACCCAAACCAAATCTTACGCGTCGTAAGGAGTTTTCGTATCCTCCGACGAAGGATACGGTTCAGGCTTTTCATGCACGTTCGAATAAGGAATTGGCAAAGGAAGGCGGGTGGGACTTTTTGGATGCTCCGCCGAGACCTCCGAGGTCGCCCGGGGTGCAGATTCCTGTTACACCTGTTGATCGGAAGCCGTTGGTGACATTGAGGACGCGTTCGAATTCTGTGAGGGAACGCGGTTTTGATGCGTCCCATGTACGTACTCCATCTATTCCGGGTGAGATTCCACAGGGATGGGAGATTGGTGTGGCTTTATAGGAAATTGGTTTTTCATCGTTGTCTTTTTTTTTCTTTTTCTTTTTTTTTTTTTTACGTTCGTCTGATGTCCTCACGTCCGCCCACGTTCGTTACTTTATGCAACTACATTTACGATTTTTGGATCTTGCAATATATTAGGGTGTTAAACGTATTAGTATCTACAAGCTAAGTATTCACAATCCGCTCAGTCGTCGCACGACTTCCATCGTTCTGACTTCCATTCTGATATCATCGGAGTAATAAAACTGGAAGAGCTTCGTATTGATGGTCGTCGTAAGGATACCCGTAGTATTCCGACGCATATTCGTAGTTCTATTGAAGTGCTTGGAGGTGATGAGAAGTATGATGAACTGCTCACCTCTACCACTCACGGTCATTATCGGGTATCCTGGCATGCTCAGACATCGTTCTTCGGTACTTGAATAATAAGGGAAGAACTCGATTACATTATTGAATGGAGGACGCGTTGAGGTCTGAGGATGATCAAGCTATGAAGATACTCCTACAGCGGGTGAGAAGCGTACGTGCCATTGGGCAGTTGGCAAGGTTTAGGGCTTCACGGGCATCCCACCGAGGCTATCAAAGGTAACGCAACATTAACTAGGCTGACAGCTAAAGCCCATCAGTATTTGCCCCAATGGCACAACCTTCGTAACCACGTACCCAGCATCATTACACAGAAAAGAATGCCTAGCGTCCATCAGCTAGGGGTACTCGGAGTGCAGAAAAAGTCGTCTCATTACAATATAGATGGCGAACCCAAGACGAGTGGGAAACTGGCACTGGAAAAAACACTAGTTTAGAGCTGACCAATGTTGACTTCAGTAGTGCGACTTACGATGGCGGTAAGCGACTAGAAGCGTCAGGACCACGATAGCTAGAAAGCCGGACCAGATATTCCGAGTTCTTGTATCTTGCGATTCACCACTTACTGGCTTCCATGGAGAAGATCATGATATACGCCACTAGCACATCCTGTAGGTGTTACAACAACTATCACACTCCATTAGCTCAAACAGTTTCCCACAAACTACCGACACGAACATTTGAACGAGGCAGTCTGTAGTGAGTTGTCACAAGGGCAGCGGAAAATTCAAACTAAGACAATTATGGTGAGTTCATGACCGGACCAACCCAAGGGCGAAAAGGATGCAGACTAGTGCCAGACTCCCAACTAAGGCCATAATCCACATAATCCACCGAGGATAACCCCACAGCGCACAAGTTCGCGCCATGTGTGATCACTTAAAGTCGAAATGAATGAGCGATAACTCCGCGGAGGCAAGTCTAGATCCCCACCATGCGACAGGATTGACCCAGCCACGAGTATCTGGATCGTCGTTGAGCGGGTTCATCACCACCAGATCATTTGACACAATCCAGTACTAACAGATGTATGTACGTGTGAGCCTTTCATAGCTCTAAGGCATACATTGTGTGGTATTCAGAGAGTAACGGGAAACAAAGAGCACACACACGACACCCTGGAGTACTCATATTGACTGTTCCGGGATGATTAGCAATAGAATTGCACAGCAGTTAAAAGCACAGCTTACTGGCCACAAAATGGTTGTGTCAACAAAAGGGAGGTAGCGATTGACATAGAAAATCAGGGTGATAAGGACAGGAAACTTAGAGAATGACACACATACCTCATTTTCTAGCGTACATGAGCAGTCATAGACCTGGGCCGTTTTAGCATTCAAGATAGCTGTAAATTTGAGCATTATCGCCCACCAGAAGCGTTTCGCTAGACAACGCAACCCACCATTGGGAAATTGAAAACGAGTAGTTCTAGTTCCCAGATTTAACGAAATAATCATCAACACATGTCAGCTGTCTCCTCTAAGTGAAGTTCATGATTAAAAGCAAGCAACAATTGTTCCAGCTTGCGAGAGAATGGATGGGATATTGTAGCGAGGTAATTACTCATGAGAGTGGAAGCCTACAAAAGATCTTTGCGACAGGGGGATCAATAGCTGAGTCGTCCTCCAATGTGTCGTCCCCTCTGCCATTGAACTTGTTGATCTCCTTCATCCTGCGTGATTCCATCACTGCGTTGCAAATTTCTTCTTGTTCCATCATCAATTCCCCCTCGCACATGGTCAGGGTTGTGAAAGTATTTCTAGCTCGGGCACACAGTAGCCCTTCTCAAGAATTTGAACTTGAAAAATTTTGAGTCCCAGGCGATTTTCTCACTTCTCTCTACACCTATCCACTTGTAATCTTGCATGAAACTTGGTGCACATATGGAGCACCTCCTATCAACTTTTCATGACTTTATGACAATCCTGAGGAGCACGACTAACGACTTTCTGATGTTATCAGCTCTCTGAAAATATTGTCACATGGATGTCATGCAAGATTTCGATCTCCCTGCCTAACTCAGCGTAAGGGCGAATTGCGAAGGTCGCGACACATATATCTTTGTTTTCTCTGGAGGAAGAGGGCATTTACTGATAAGTAAGAAAAATATTGATGGTTGTGGGATTAAAATTGTCAACAAATGGCCCAGGGCATAAGTCGCAAAATGTCAAGATGTGTGTCCCACATGGGTCAAGTCATGGTTCACTGGGATTGATGGTGCCATCGGCAGTGGTGGAATGTGCGAAATTGGAGGGTATTAAGTACGTATGTACGTTTGCGAGGCTGGAGCAGGAGCAGATGGTGCTTTTGGAGTCGCTGCCTAGTGGAGTTTAGACACCTTCCAGTCCATGTGTCACACAAGTAGGTACCATTAAGTCTCAGCTTACACTTCACCCTTTCGGTTCTGTACCTTCTGATTTTCAGGGATCATGTACTTGGAGGTGTATTATATGGAGTGCACTTTTCTTCTTAACCAATGCCAGGATCGGGGAGGATCTTTGTTTTGATGGCAAATTCTTGCCTGAAAATGCTTCGTGGCTTGATGTATTTCGCACTTTTTTCTCAGTATCATTGTATATTCCTGATTTTTGGGCATTAGAACATTACTACGCCCCGTATGTACGTCACAAAAATTTCCCGGAGTCAAGAGCCACCTGTAGTGTCAATAAATTCCCAATTTTCAAACATTTGATCGTTTTCAAACATCTGATCAGCGACGGTAGAGCTGTTGCCAAGAGGAACACCATCATCTTACAGTTTTGGACGGCATTTACTGCGGTTTTATGGCAGACACAGCCTTGAGACGCGCCCGTCCCGACGACGAAACAAACGTGGAAAGTATATATGTGCCAGCTGTTATTCCCTGCGCGAAACACGCTCCTGGCGTGGGGCTCTGAGTGCGAAAGGGGGCATCAGCACAGGCTTGGGATCACTCATTATCCTTTATTCCTCACCTTCATGAGCCTTTTATTTTGCGCGCTGGACGCCCAGGACACTTCGTAAAACGTTCACCTTACAATTTCGAGGCTTGTATTCAATGGACTCTCGCAACATAACTCTCCAAATCCCCTCATATTCCGATAATTACGTGCGTCAGGGACGACTGATGTCTGAAGATGAGGATGTTTTGCTGTACAAGACGTACGATGACTACTTCAACATGGAAGAAGAGGTGTGTTACCAGAGTTTTCTCTCCTAATTCTGTCGCTCATCTCTTGGTATGCAGATCACCTCACCATTGAGCACTTTAGTACCAACCTCCTCAGCAGGGGTCAAACTCCCATCGCCCACGCCTTTATATCTCCAGCCAATTGAATGCGAAACAACCGATACTTCTGTTCAAGCCACCCCATTCTTCTTCGTCCTGAGTGCGAGCTCACCCCTCACGCCATCAGACTCAGAAACCGGATTCACTCCCATCTCTCCGTTGAAAGGAGATATCCCGGAAGCTCTCTCTTACCTTCTCCCGCAACCTTCCAACTCCCTGTTGGAGGTAATTAATGTCACGCAATCAACAAGGTCTCCCATGGATCAGAGTTTGGTACAGGGACACCCACCTTCAACGCCACACCCTAAAAGCTCCTCCGATCCTTCTTCTAGTCCAAGGACTAGGCCAGGGAACACCACCGGTGGCTCGAAGTCAAAGCGACGACCGAGTATGCTTCACTTTCGTGACAGCACTGCCGCGATACCCATCTCTCAGGCATTCATCGAGCAACCTAATCCTCCGGCCTCGTCGGTGGCCGAGATGGCGCCTCTTCCTCCGCCACCATCACTTCTGGCCGACCAACCCAGTCGCCAGCGGGATAAAATCATTCCATACGACACGCAAAGCAGAATAACCTACCCGTCTGTCTCTCCCAGTTCTCACTCTGCCTCACCTCTTCGACCCCGATCACGAGAAGCCCGGTCTATGGATGTTAGAAGCCCAACAGCACGACAACCTCAAACTGCAGGTGGTCACATCCGGGGGCGAAGTTCGCCCTTCCCTCTGCCAATTCAGTTTAGCTTCGCCCCATCATCCGTACCTGGCTCGGCAACGACACCTTATAGTTACTTTTAGAGATACTTACCACAGTCTATAATGCACAGCTTGAGTACCATCATGTTGACCAATTAGCACACTTCTCTGTAGCCCCAGCCCCTTCGAGGTACAGTTCCTCTGTAATTCGTGAAGTTGAATGTTTTCTGTTCCACATAGTGAAGAGTCCGATGCAGCAGATCCTAAGGAGTTTCGTTGACTGTTCACGTTTGAGAAGGATTCCGCAAACATTCCGCCTCTCCAGAACGAAAGCAGGAAAACTCATGACATCCAGATGGGAACCGTTTCAAAATTCCTCACGGTGTTGAGTAAGAACTCCAGGGGCAACTCTAACAATCCATCTAACCCTGTTAGGACCAATCGTAGCCAGGACCCTGGCTTTAATTGGAAGAGCCGTCTGGAATTTCAATCGCCACGTCTGAAGTAAATTCATGGTTCCTCAAAAAGCTCCTCAAAGGGCAAGTGGGAGGAAGCAAAGAAAGGGAATTTCACGGCTGGTGCCTATGATCGCGATAAACATTCACGCCAGTCATATTCTAGAGCATTCCAATTGATTGCTGACCGATTGCCTTCAATATAAGAGCTATACTACGAGTCTTATCGAGACCTTATACAACCCTGGCTCAAAACCCGAGGTTCAGGAAAACGCCCCGTCGAGCGGGATACTGATAATCCAATGTTTCATTTCGCGAGGCGACCATGTTTTCTCGTAGTAGAGTTTAAGGACCTTCTTTCCCTGGGCCGAGTTGTTGTTCAAGATGCCTCTTGCAGATTTAACTACATGGGCAATCTTAGGGTCTTTGTGAAAAGTTTTGGCACAGTCCGTGCCTACTCGGAGCTCCAGCCGCGTAAGACTCTTCAGCGAGGCGAGCAGCGTGAGGACCTCCTGTGAGGCTGCGTCAATAGCTATTCCCCCTTCCCCGAAAGAAAATTTGCTTACGGCGTTGTCTTCAATGTTGCCTCCCAGCTTGAGCTCTCGAAGATTTGGACAGGCCTTCACAAGGCCTACACAAGTGTCAAAAAAGTTAGACCTGTCTTTATCGTGCCTTAGAATAACTTACGTTTCACGATATTCTTGTCTGCATCAATGCCTTCTACCACTTCCACCTTTGGGCAACACTTGGCGATAGCAGTCACCAGCTTACTTCCATCGCCACAATTACAAACAACTTTCCTCGCCCCAGTGCAACAGCGCAATATCTGATGGGCATGGTCCGGGACAATGACGGTTTGTACTGTAGGGAACGTGTGGCCTTCGCAATGATCCTTCAACATCGTGGTCATCTGGGAGTGCGCTCGAAGGATCTGGAGCGTCTGCAAATTCGGCAGGAGTTCCAAACATTTGACGAAAGCCGGCAGAACGGTATGAGGAGAACACCTCGTTAAAGATACATTGACGGTTCTGAAAAAGAGCGACGATCTGAGTTGCAGTGGCCGAGAGTGGTGGGATGGGCTTCTCACCGAACACAGTCTGCGGCTTCAGGAGTTTCTGCTAATCCCTTGCTCACTTTCTCCAGTAGACGTGATACTCCTTTATACCAGTTTCTCGGGATATTTTCGCCACGAAAACTGTCCATGTCTGGCATGGTAACAGCATCCATAAGCTAACTAACAATCACATTCGCGCATAAGAGATTCTCACAAGGTGCATTTACGCGAGGAGCTCCAGATCTAGCTTGCTCCAATTCTGTGCGAACAGCACAAGCCTCCATTCTCTCCCAGAGCATGGGAAAAAATATGGTTCTCCAAAGCCGACACGTCTGAGAGAGCGCTCGTAAGGCATCCCAACGCTCGAAAACCGAGGGGGAAAGCACGGGTGTGTTGAATCGGCGACTGGTCGGTATATGAACCGCTGGAAAATATGACATGATTTCCAGCAACAACTCGACGGGTAACTCGATGAATTTGGATTTCCCGCTTTCTGTGCTGACGGCTGAAAACACCTTTTCTTTGCCTTTGCTAAAGGAATCCAACTGGGTGCCTAAAACAGCATCGTCGTTCGGGTTACTAGGTGTTATATTAGAAGTCTTGGCCCGCTTGTTTCGACGAGGAGGCATGGAAAATGACGAGGTGATATGAGTCGTCAACAGAGGTTTTTCGGCCTTTTTCAACCTGCTGAAGGCTGTGTACTGAGCGTCCGTCGCCCCTGATCCACCGTCAAAGGTGATTGGTGTTGATTCAGTTTGGCATGTGATGCACCATCCGTCCCGTTCTCACTAATAGATTCATACTTAACAGGAACATTCTGACTCCCACATTCGATTCCCCTCTGACTCAAGTACAGAGCAGGCAAAAGATGACAACCGGAGTATCTTCAGCTTGGACCGCCCATGAATATAGATCCAATACTCGCCACCGTCTGGGCGGGCTGATGTCCGTTCACGAGCTACTTAAGTCATGCCTAAGAATCAATAACGGAGGACACGCGAAGAAGCACTACAAACCAATATTCAGCTAGGCATCCGATGACGGACTTGGACCCAAAAAACAGGAGGAATTGAGTGAGAGAAGTATGGTTTAATTTGAGCTTGAGGGATCACTCCAGCTGTGGGCTACAAAGGCAAGGATAATCCAAAATAGCCTTTCGTAGCGGAACGATTATTAGATTCCAGGGGACATGTACCTGTGCGGGACTCTTCCCATCGGAGGATACTATATTAAGTGTTACTCTGGCTACGGCCCAACCGACCGGAAAGGTGCCGTGCAAATCCTAAAATAATGCTAGGAGACGAGTCAGATATATGAACGAAAAGGCCATTAGATGCACCATCCCAAAGCGGTCTGAACCTCCCTCACACCCCTTCCCTCCGACAACTCTAACGCAACTTTCAAAGCTTCGCGTTCTTCTCCCTTCCTCCCCTGCGCGCCATATGCTTTCGCCAAAAAGTACCAAGCTTCGGGTACATCCCATCCCCTACCCTTCGTCAAATGCGACAAGAGTCCTGCCGCAAGATCGATATCACTACTGTCTGGTTCATCTCCGCCCTGTTTGGTTGGGAAGAAAGATGGAAGGCTGGTCGATGTTGGTTGCGCCGAGGGGTTGTTCGTCGTCTTATCAGTAGATGGGTATGGAACGGATGGCGGGGATTTAGGTGGGGGTGGAGTAAGGTATATACGACTCAGGTGAACCGTGGCAGGGATATCTTCCGTACTGATGAACAAGGCTTTCTGCAATGCATCGATGGCATGTTGTCGGTGTCCCAATGCAAAATAGTACAACCCCAGCTAACGACCCGATTAACATCGTGTCTCATCTTGTAAAAGGATGTATGTACGCACCTGAACCCAAACATTCGGGTTACCCTCGTCTCTCACCTCGGCTTCTTGTATCGCACCCTTTGCCTGCTCAATCTTCCCCAGCCGTCTAAACGTCGCAGCTGACATCAACCACAAGTTACTCAACAGTCGGTTCTCCCTCGCCTGCCGGCTATTCGCCTTCAGTTCCTGTTGCGACGCAAGCGGCTGTGGTGGGGGTGGAGGTGGTGGAGGTGGCGAGTCTGTCGATGAGCGATCACTAAGTTGAAGGAAGGAACCAAGACGACGGCGGGAGTGAATTGACGAAGCTTGGTACGATGCATTACGTATCACCTCATGGAAATCTGCTTCTCACAAAAAGGATTAGATATGTATAGCAATAACCTAAAGGGCAGAGTGAGACATACCAGGTGAGGAATTTGTCCTCCTCAGTTGTAGATGGTGATGCTTTGATACCCCATGTCCTATCTTCTTTGACACAGCTGAAATACCGGCGCGACCCTTGTGTACCCGGTCCTTCAAAATCTGCTGCACTTTCTTGCTTTTGGACGTATCACCTCTATCAATTGATAACGATCTCTTCACTCGCAGCCCATTAGCTTTAGCCTTCTCCTTGTCTTTCTCTTTCTCCCTGTCTCTGTCCTTTTCTCGAATTTCTCCACTCTTCTCGGACAAGGCTCCTTCGAGAGAATGCGCAACGTCATGCATGTTATCAGGGGTAGGAGTAGCGGGGGAGACAGTTATAGGTATGGGCGCCACGGGTACTTGGGTAGGGGAATGAGAATGTGAAGACGCTTCCACTTCGGTCCCCATGCCATTAGATGACATCGGCTCATGAGCATGACTGGCCGTGAAGGTCTTATCCATCATACTTGGGGGAACACTGTCCACCGAGAGACGATGCGAATCTAGTTCCTTTCATGAGATAATGTTTTTAAATGAAGGATGAATACGACGACTCACGATCTGAAGATTGCATAACGCCTTTCTTTTCTGCAATCCATGAAAAGATTTCCACCCACTTCAACTCTGCACCTTCAGGTCCATCCACAACCTCGGTCAACGCAGCCTGTGTCATCCGCAACTGCAGGCTATATTCATACACATCCTTTTTTGAGGGTGGGTTCTTCTCTAACATAGACCGAAGCAGCCCTGATGCAGGCGGAATGACGGTGGCGGTCGCTTCCAGGACATATTCCGGAGCATGTACATGCGTCTTGTTCTCCGCAGGGGGCGGTAGGGGCGACTTATCAGTTTCGGTAGTCGTCTTTCCATGTTCCACGGTAACATATCCGTCCTCCCCTTCACCCCCACTTCTTCCATCTTCTTCCTCGTCATACTCCAACTCCCCAGACACTTCCTTATCCAATTCCGCACCTCTCTCCAGAATCTCAGCTGCTTCCTTCCACTTCTCTTGCGCAGTCAACAACAGACCCAGAAAGTGCCAGTATCGGATCTCCTTAGGGTCAGCCTCCAACGCGAGACCGGCGCTCTCGACAGACTTTTGCAGGTCCCGAGAAGGTCCTGCACGAGCGAAGGAGAGGGCAAGGTGATAGTATCCTGAGGATGTTGGCAGGGTTTTGACAGATTGAACGAAGCAATCGTGTGCGTCATGTAGACGTTGTGGCCGTGTGTACGGGTCCTCTTCTGCGCAAACCGGTGATCATCTAGGAATAGGTAAAGACCAAAACAGAGAAACGCACCTTTGAGAGCCATGATGGTGTTCCACACTCCTTCTGCGAGGAACACACTCGCAACCAACAGCTTCCTCTCCTGGTTCAATCTTGACCGTGCTTTCTCAATCAACGTCCCCGCATATCGCACGTCATCGATGATCTCTGGATCATCTGATAAAGCAGCATATCGACACACCATGCGGATACCGAACACCAGTGTCTCGACCCAGAGATCATCCGAGTCTACGTCTTCACTGACACCTTCTTTGCTGGCTTGGTAGGCTTTACCAACAACCTGGACGTAAAGTTTGAGAGTGCGGATTGCGAGGGGGGTATCACCGGAGAGGCGGAAGAGGCGCGTCATATGGCGATAGATCCGAGGTGAGTTAAAGGTATATCGTGTTGCCCACCAGAGGATCTGGTGAAGTTAAGACCAGCTGACGAATACAGATGTTGGGACGCGCACCTCAATCACCCAACCAGCATGCTCGCCCATTCCACCACTAGCCTCCCAGATGGCCACACATAGATCCACAAACTCTTCAACTTTCACGTTCCGCTCGCCCGCACGAGGGAACTTCGTACTTGAACTCAGGATAGCACGATAATCTTGGACCAAGGAGCGTGCTTGTAGCAGCCAAGGTGGCGTTTTGGGTATGTATACGAGTGATTCGGAGAGAACGCGGTAGCGAAGGACGAAGGCACGAAGGTATATTGAGGAAATGGCAGAGCGATGGGCGGTTCGGAAGTTGGAGGGCCACGCGGCACTGCATGTCGCGTAATGGCCAAACCAGCGCCATAGAGATTCGCTTGTGCCACTAGGCTCATCTTGATGAACATCGCAGAGCCGCGAGCTTAAAATGACGGCACGCCAAAGTAAGCGCTCGACCCATCGCCACATTTCCCGGAGTTGGAAGAACGGGGTAAAGTCCAGTTTGCCAGTAGCTTGCGTAGACGAGGACAGCGTGAATTCGGAAGCAAGGGTTGTGAAGAGGGGTAACGCAGAGGAATAAGCTTGAAGAGCACGTTGTGGCTCAGAGGGGTATAGTTTCTCATATGACATTCCTGGCCAACGATTCAGGAAACGGACCAGGGGGGAATCTATGACGTACCTTGTAGGCATATGCTCCGGAAAGTTTCTGCCATAGCCCATCCACGCCCATCGCGAATTTCAGGTATCGAGGGGTCAGCGACAGTGACGAAGCTGGCTGTGAATGAAATCACTGAGGCCCTTGCGCGGGTAGGGCAAGGTTGGACTCACCAGCAGTAGCATTAGCTGCCTCCGAGGTTGGGATATGACTTCGGATAACCAAAATGTCCGGTACTCTTTCGAGGTGCTCGAGGCATTCTGTCGGCAGACCAAGGGCGTATGCGTAATAACCAAGGGCGAAATTGACTGACTGGGAAAATAGATTAGATGGAGACTATGACATGGACCGAGGAACGCACATTGGAATGCTTCAAGCCCTTCAGCGCCTCATAGCTAGCCGAAGCCTCATGAAGTCTTTCCTGGTTCAGTATACACTCGTCGCCCACGTCCAACGGAGGTCGCATCGTATTTTCTACGACAGCTTCATCATCGGCATCTGTCGCCAGGAGCGAACCAAGGGTATGAGTGTGCGATGCAACCTCGGCCACGTCCCGGAATCCTTTACAGTGCTTGTTGAACTTGCGAAAGAGCTCAGACCACGGCAGTAATGAGCCATTAGGCGCCTTTGCCGGACACGGCGAACGCCATTGACCAGCAGTGAGCGCCGCGCGTAGTTGTGACCAATAATGTCGTTCTTTGGGATTAGACATCGGTATCGTCTACGACAACAACTGTATATCTGTCAATGTAATATCTGAGTTCAATACGACTGGCGCTTACCGTAGACTGCTGGACGATGTGGTGGGCGATGACGAAGTTGGAAGGTCACGGGCGTCACAAATATTCTGAATTTCTGCCAATTTGTTCCATGTTATTTTCCGACAATCACAAGGCATGCCTGCCGAATCTTCTGTATTTTCTACCACAGACGAGAGCGCAATTACGCGCACGATTGACGTCAGGCCAGATACCACGGCCGACCAGCTTTCGGCAGAGGACTTCGACGATTTCTACGACATCCAACGGACTACGGATGAGATCATCCAAGGCGACTACAAACGAGTATGTTCCTGGCAATATTGTGTGTGATATATCCTTCTCATTGGTTTTAGATAGCCCTACAATTTCCTGATGAACTTCTCCATGATTCGGTGCCTATTTTCCGGCGCCTGAAATCAAAAATCGGCCCCGGTAGAGATCTCTACGTCCTCGCGGACACATCATACGGCAGGCAGGCTTTCACAGTTCCTGCTCATATCGGTTGAGCTTGACACGCAGTATGCAGTTGCTGCGTTGACGAGGTGGCCGCACAGCACGTTAACGCTGATGCGATGGTCCATTACGGTCATGCATGCATGAGTTTGTGAGTCCAGATCTTGTATACTATTATGGCATCTAAGTCTCAGCAGAACATCCCGTCTTCCAGTCATATACGTATTCGGCAAGAAGAAGCTTGACGTAGAGCAATGTATATCTGGACTAGTTGAGGCATACAAGTCGCATACTTCGGAATATCCTCCACGAACGGCGCTGCTCCGCCATGAGGTCGCGTATACCCACCTCGCAGGTCAGTCAGTTCACCTTTTTTATTGGCGCCTATCTCTAAACGAGATCCTAGGGGATATCCTCTCAAGACTGCTAATCGCATTTAAGCCTTTCAATGTCACGATTCAATACATGAAACTCTGTACAAAAGCTTTACCAACCGACGCAAGCGGCCCACAGCCCGTGATCGACTACAATCTCGTATTGTACATCGGAGGAGAAAGTCTCTCTTTGACTAATCTCCTCATGACCCATGCCTTTTGCGACGTGAGCTTTCATTTCTCTTCCACTCGATCCTTGAAGGTCGCTTATACTTGCTTCTTCAAGGTATTCTCCTACGACCCCCTCACTAACACCAGCAAATTCGAATCCGGAAAAACCAACAAAATGCTAATGCGGCGGTATGCAGTTGTCCAAAAAGCTCGTGATGCAGACGTCTTCGGTATCCTCGTAGGTACCCTTGGAGTTGGTATGTCCAACCCTCCCCCATTCAGCCATCTCAGCCGTCCATGTCACTCATATAACGTCTCTAGCCTCCTATCTCCCCTTGATAACATATCTCCGGAAGCTCCTCGCTTCCCACCACAAAAAGTCCTATACAATTTCTGTGGGCAAACTAACACCCTCTAAACTCGCCAACTTCCTTGAGATTGAGTGTTTCGTCCTTGTCGCTTGTCCCGAGAACAGTCTTATTGAGGCTAAAGACTTCTTTAAGCCCATCGTGACGCCTTTCGAGTTGGAAGCTGCGTTAAAGAAGGACGTTAGTTGGACAGGACGCTATGTGCTTGACTTCGATCGGGTTATTGAGGAGGGTCAAGCGCGGAGCGGCAAGAACGGAGTGGAAGTTGGAGAGGAGGGTGAAGGTGGAGAAGGTGAAGAGAGAGATTCAGATCAACCTCAATTCTCGCTTGTCACCGGGAAGTATCGCCATGCAAAACGATACGGTGGGGAACCTATCGACTCACAAACAAGCTTAACCTCGGACTCGCTTGTACTAAGAAATCAAGACACTGCTGTATCAAAATTGGATGACAGCGCAGCAGGTAAAATCCCACCTTTTCTCACTACGAGTGAACAACGGCTAACGTTCAACCTTATTGTAGCACAATTCCTCCAGCAGAGGTCCTATAAGGGCCTCGAAGTCCGACTGGGGGAAGACACTCCCAGTGTGCTAGAACAAGGTCGAAGTGGAATTGCGAAGGGATACCAAACTGATTACGGTATTAGCGGTGATGCGAAACAATAGCGGTCGGCCATTACTACCGCAATACATTCCATACGTTTTGATCGGTATAACCTTACTGCTTGAGTTCCCATAGCTGTTGACATCGGCTTCTCTTAACGAGACCCAACATATCGACCTCCCCGACTTTTCCTGCTCCTTTGCAGGTTAATTTCTTCACCGTCATGACTGATCTATCCGCTCGTCCCCTCTTACCACCACCTCCCTAATGGCCGGGGGTTATGATTCGTATGCTGGTTTCTTTACCAACAACTCTACCCATTCCATCGGCGGTTCACGGGGAATAGAATGTATTTGCAACGCATTCGTATGCTTCTCAGGGACAACGGAATCAAAACTGAATTACTCCGCCTCCACACCCAAAATGTGGCTGAAAGTCGATCAACGGGATTGACACAGGAACCACTAAAACGAAGCTCGACGAGTTAGCTGTAAATGTCAGTGAACTTACAGGGATTAAGTTGGTGGAAACGCCACGTTTTCGCATAACCCACAAAGCCTTACGACCCTTTTTTCGAGTACAAAAATTACGTCACTTTCAGCAAGAAATAAGGTTTACAATGGCACCAAATACTGTCTAATGCAGTGAGGTACGTTTTTTCCCATTGTCAGCGCCTCTCAACGTGTTCCAACCTATGTAGCCCGTTCAACCAACTTGTATGACGCGAGTGGCCCACGTAAGTAGCGCTGATCCTCTGACTCACGATGCCACTGTGGCGGAATTAATGGTGACCCCGCCAAATGAAACATTGGAATATTAGTATTCCTCTCGACGGGGCGTCTTCCTGAACCTCGGGTTTTGAGACTGGACTTCCAACTTCCACCAGCCAGCCATAGCACTTCATGCCAATCTGAGTAATTCCAACACCCGCTTGTCTTCTCTCACATCCTTCCACTCTCCTCAAGAAATACTTTGATTACGAAATCAATTGTTTGCAATACAAGAGCTATACTATGAGTCTTATCGACCTTATACAAGCCTGGGGAGGGAAAGGTTGACACGCTTTCGGGGCTACGTTTCCAAGGCAGCTGAGTCCTGACATCCCAGCATTCAATCCCAACGGTTATAAACCCTTTGCGCCACGCGATGATTCTATTTTTTGGTTTATGGTGAAGGTGCGATTTGGGGGGACCGACAGGGATGCTCATGGGTGCCTGACCAGTCCGGTTTGTGTCAGAAGGTCTGCTCCCTTGTATTGGCCGCGAACTTTGAGCTACGCCTCGGCTTTGGACAATGGCTTTTTGACTACTCGGTGGCTTTACTCGCATGTTGACCCGCTAAGGTTAGAGCACTCTTGACGTCATTCTTCCCCTTGTTCCCTTTGGTCCATCCAACAGCTTTTCAAAGGGACCCGAGGGAACCCAACCCCTTTGATGTATGCTTGCGTTCAAGTGTTGCTTGAGGATCGTCAACATTATTCGGGTACTACTACTACAGACTCCGGTTAGCTCGTAGCCATCAGAATATATCCTCATTTGAACTGGCACCTGCCATTAGAAGGATCAAACGATAATATCTAAGATCTAGTTGACGAGGACCCAACTTCGAAGAAGTCTGCCAGAATCGATACCTTCCAGGAATAAAGAACACTGCCCTGTGAACACTTCCCTGGGATCATTGGTCTAAATCCACCTGGACCGCTTCAAATCAAGCTGATACCTTGTGCCTTGAATTCATCTTGAATTGGACGACCCTACGGATAATGTTCCAAGTCCGGGCCATGAAATTCGGAAAATGCATCAAAGGGAGATCAACGCCACTCTGGTGTATGTTGCATGCACAGATTAAGCCGTGGGGATCGTGCACGCTACACCGAGAGGAGGGGAAACCGGGGATAATCACAACGTCCTACTGGTATCGATTCTGGTTGGGAGTTATTGCCAGTGGTCTTGATCATTGGGACATCGTGAAAACTATTAGGTAATTGTGAACCTTCTCGGTTCTTGGAAGGGTGTTAGCTCGCTTGATCGGGGGGCTTATACCTAGTGCTTTCTGTATTACTTGGAACGGTAACATTAGAACAATGTGCGTATGGTAGTGATCATTGAGATACCAAAGACGGTTTTGCAATACTTGATACTGATCAACGTTCTTCCGGAATAGTCATTTCTACATCCGACGTCCTGTGCGCAAAACGCAACGTAGATAGCACCGTGTGCGTGCTCAAAGACGTAATATCATGATCCAGCAGGTGACTGTTCCCATATTCACGAAGGCGGAGCATGATTTTACACGAGAGTATGTTGGACAATGCCAAACCGAGGCTACATGAAGAAATTCGTGAGAAGATCATTCAGTATCTTACCAATAGTCAAAGACAAAGGACTGACCTTGACGAGATTGCTTTGATAGGATCCGGAGCAACGAAGTAGAAGAGTGTGGAGGCAACACATATAACTACTCTTGCTATAAGTCCGGTGAGGGAAGCGAATCTGTTGTACTCACGAAGATTGCAAAAGAAGTAGGTGAACGCATCACGATATATTCGGTTGAGGAGGGTATTTTGACCACCCGTAACCGAACGATATAGTCGAACCTTGGCATATGTGATCATTAAGATCAACGCTAGAAACATAGTCAACAGGGGCCCAAGATATCTCTACCTTGCTCATAATGCTCACTTGTGTCCACGATTGTAATGATAATCCACCCGTATATCGAATAATTTCCTGATTCCATTTTCAGAATGCATCGGGGAAAGTGAGGAGCATAAAACTGCGGTTTCATCACTGTGGCAAGGGAATTAAGGGATCGAAGAAACGGATTGATATAATCGACACATACTAGTAGCGGTTGAAGCCACAAATGCGTTGATGGTAAAACCAGTGATTACCATAGCCTTTGGACAACCACATTAGGCAAAGGCGATATCCAAAATCTGCGGGTAACGTACAGAAAACAATCCAATCAGAAAGACAGCCACTTTACGAGATGCGCCCCACAGTGCGTAGGTTCGTAAGCAGAAACACACTATAGGACGAAAGGTGCGAGTTAGGCAAAAAGACGGACAACATAAATCAGTTACATTACCCTCTGCAATGGCAATTCCAATGCTAGCGGTCCCTAAGGTAGGTTTCAGCCTAGTACGTACGACCAGCCAAAGGAACTGGGAACTTACACATGTTAAACTGGAACATCGGCATGCAATACTGGGGCTAGGATTCATTCAGCAAAACGGAAAAATGCAAAGAATGTCGACGCACGGGAACCTCAATCAGGAGAGCTTATCGAAACCATTCAGAATAACTATATTTCCTCGTTCAGAGCAAACTTACTCAACATCATGTCGAAGAAATTAACGAAAGGAGCGTAGCGAGAGAGGCAATACAGCACATTGAGAGTCGTCCATTTTCCAACCCAAATGCTGGAAATCTGTTATGATATGGGTATGGACCAGAACCTGAAGATTCGGTTGGTGCTCACCTCTCTCTTCAAGGAAGATATGTAATCATAGAAGAAGAGAGTGACTAGTGCGACTAAAGTTGTTTTGGTCAACGACAGCTACCCGCTCAGTTGGCTTTTCTACGTGCCTTTGATGTACTACAAGCCAGAATACCAAGATGAACTGTACGGAGCTTACAGAAGAAAATGATGATACGTACCTCCAAGGTCTGAAACTGCCCGACGAGTATAAGCGCACTTTTTTCCGGTCCAGCAGGATACATGATCAGAAGACGTATTGGTGGTTAAGGATGAACTCCACCGCCAGCCGCGAAGCTAGGCAGTAAAAGCACTGGGTGGTGGTAGCATGTCGAAAGGCTCTTTGGACTTTCACAGGTCTATCGTCTGTACGTACCTAGTACCCATACCAAATTGTTGGGTGGAGAACTGAAATGAATAGGAGCTCAAACCTAATCTCGCTGCTTACCAACTGCTTACTACACCCGGTTGGTGCAGAAATTTTTCGTACCAGGAAGGTTATCTCAATTGAAATGGAAAATCCCGAAGGTAAAGTGAACCGGTCTGCTTGTATGTGAATCACCCCTGCGACTAGTTCCTTAACCTTGTGGTGATCAGCGTTTAGTCCCTGGAACTTGAGCTATACTCATACGTTATTCACCGATTCTAAGGTTCATTTCCTTTGAAAAAGGCGACTTGATTTGAGGGTGCCGTTGATCACCAGCTACGTACTGGTAGAATTACGTTACTGCGTATGTCTAGTCATCAAGACAGCCTGAAGGTAGCTGACAACGTGGCTACCGTCAGGAGACTTGAATAGAAGCTCACAAAGAACTACAACTTCACAATTGGATGCACTAATCCAGGTCGACACGGAGCTGTAGCATATTCGTAAAATCCGTTTTAAAATGGATTTTCAGGGAAACTGAGTTGAAACTGAATTGTCCCAAAGCCCAGAATCTCGATGGGAACGACCCACTCAGAGGTAAGAATGGAACATGTCATCGAATCATCGCCGCTGTAGTGATGTAATGTCGGGGAAGTTCGTAAGTATGATTAGCACTCCCGCGCACACGCACATTCGATCAACCGGAGCCGGACAAAACGTGGTTTTAGAAAAAAAAGATATCGATTCGCTCGTCCATGGGCGGCGTTCGGAACAACTCAGTTATCGTCCATTTGCTGGTACTGAGATACCTAGACTTCCAAGAAATCGGGATCTTCCTCTACGAGAATGTCTAGTAACTTGAAGAACGACGCGGCAGGGAACCCGACTATATTATGATAGTCTCCTTCAACCTTCCGTATCAAGATTCCTCCAAGGCCCTGTCTCATATGAGTAAACTCAAACGTGGTCGAGGGTAGAATTACCTGGATGGCAAATCCTCCTGCGCGATCGAGTCCTTCACCGCTTTCAACGTACGCTTCAACGACGTGTTTGGGATTGTCGGCAAAATAGACGAGAGAACGCTCATCGATCGACCTGTATAACGTTGATTCCCTGACGATGGACGCCAGTTACTACGTAACGCACTTGATGTTGTATCCGGGGGAGTATATTACAGGATAAACTAATGGCCCGGGCAAGAAGTCAGAACCAACGCGGCGAAGTGGAATGTCAGAAAGGTTACCAACCGATACTAACGCCAGTGACGACTTCGCATACCCCGCCGTTGAGATCCAACAACATTCTCAGGTTATCCTTTTTATCAGCTGGTTTCTCCAAAAGCTCCTGGCTAATTTGTGGAAGATCAGCGTAAGAAGTCTGCGACGTCGACGGCAAGGCATGCGTTAATACAACAGTGTCAGCTAAGGTTAGACAATCAGCCCGATAACTGGAACATCTCCATGCGCAAGAAGCTCACCTGCGATGACGAGGTCTGGTGGGTTATCAGGGTCTTGTTGCTAGATCCCGGGTCGTCGGACATCAAATTTCTATGTAGACCAACAATGGGGACGCACGACGAGCCGTTCATACACCTCGACTGCTTTGTGCGAGGCAGTAGCCACTGGGTATTCATGTATATCCTCGAAGGAACTAATTGGAAGATTCTCTTTAAAGGTCGAAGGCACAACGTCTGGTGCTAGACCCTAAATCACCTTTGCGTAATCACAGACTGAGGTTAACTTTTTGCTCTCATCCGAACGCAAAAAACACGGACGAATATTTGGAGAATGTCTTTTCTCCTTGGGCTATTTGATGCAAGTACTATACGCTTCCCTTCAAGTTTCTTGATTGCTGGGATCTGGAGGGCGTGTGGGAGGATGTGTTTCGACATGATAAAGGTACGGGTGACGGGAGGCGTGGGAACGCTGTAATACTGTCGTTGTGCGCTCCTCGTGACGGCTGTGTGACGAACGCGTATATTCCATCTCCCATGCTCAGCTGACACATTGAACTTATTAACGCGGTTGACTAGAGCACAAAGCATGCAGTTCCGTGCGACGATAGAAGCAGTTTCTGTCTTCTACAGTCAGTAGCTAACCTGATCTCTTTTCCCATAAATACCTAAAGCTCCCCAGAAATCACGCAAGCAACTGAGAAGCTACAGAAACTCTTCATCATTAAGTTTACCCCAGAAACGATGCACATTATCTGTAACCATGAAGCCAACGAAGGTGGAACGCAAGTTTGGTCGTACGTCCATTCCCTAAAATCTGTTGAAATGTTGAACCCACACGGTCATGTAGGCAGATCAAAGTCGAATCTATCTTTACCGACTACCGGATTCAATCCAGCTCAAACAACGAAATAACGATGGCCATATCGTCGGAAGCACTTCTTGCAGCGCTGAGATCTGCATCCTCGTCCTCTACTTCGGCTACCGCGTACCAAGCGGAAGATATTGTCATGAAATTAACCAAGAAGAACGACCGCGCAGCACTGAAATTTGAGATTCTTGGAACGACGCATGTAGGACGACGTGTAAAGGTAGCTCACGATGTCCTTGTTGATGTCATGAAACCCCACGAAGTTGCAAGACTTGCAGAACCGTTGTGCCCTGATCCAGATGTGAGTTTAGTCCGTCGGTTTTAGAGTCGTTTGGTACTCAGAAACCGTAGCTTCACGTTCTTTTGCCCCCGCTACAAAAACTCCGGACGATCGTGGAAAGGCTTCGACCAATGTCCGATATCCTTGCCTTCCGGGCCAATAACAGTGGCAAGTTGCAACTCTCGATAAGCACAGAGACTGTTCAAGTGCAAACCGAGTGGAAGAACCTCATGAACCCGAAATGTTTGCCTTTCTTTGTTCTTTCCTTAACATCTTCTGAAAAGATCCGCAGTCAACGATGAGCAGAATACAGAAGAAGGGGAAAAGGAAGTCGACCCTGACAAACTTTTCTGTGTTCATGTTTCCATCCGGAGTTTCCTCAAATTCCTCAACAGCCACGTCATATCAACAACAACCATAGCCTGTTTGTGCAACTCCCTTCCATTTCCCGTTTTGTATCAGCCCACTGACCACGAGAGTAGGCGTATGCCAAAATCACTGCCTGATTCTCTATGTCTACATTGGGGATGCAACTGACGTAGGGGGCGTGTTGACATTTTACATCCCAGCGATCATCGACGGGGATGGGTGACTTAACCCCACTGCTGTTCGCTTCAAGTACCCTGAGTGGAATCGTCACGGGGACGACGACCGCTCATAAGTTGGTCCGACACCCAAGTCGACCCAGTTCGTTGTGATTAACGCCCGTCAGGAACATACTACCGCATTCCCTGATCCGGGACTGTATTACTCCTTCAATGCTCTGTCGTTTTTCATAAGCCAACCTGAACGTGTTATAGTCCATTGGTTCACCTTGGATTCGTGTTTCTTTTTTTTCCTGTGTACTGTTATCAGCTAGGCAGTAGAGCAGAGATGTAATAATAAACTGCAGTTGACTGGTACAATAGATCAACAGCACTGTGCCCATCAGAAGTTGCTTGTAAGCACCATCAACAGTGGATAGCCCTGAAGAGCCATTGCTGCTGCGCTAATAATGGAGCTGTTCGCAATGTCAACGCCATGAAAGCTCATGCGTCATATGGGCCAGGAGGGAATAAAAGACGTAAGGCCAAGTTGAGGCATTCCTGGAAAACCTCAAATCAAAAGACATTGCCCAGGCTGAATCGTACAGTCAATGTTGCAACTTTGCTGCGCATAAGTATAAAAGACAAACGGGATTCGTATGCTGCAATGCCTTCCTCTTCCGTTTATTATCACTTATAACAACCTTTAGTCATGTTATCAAGCAATTTGCCTCGACATCCAATAAAGCGTCGACCTGCCCTCCTAGTGTCGCACCCTGCTGGAGACCTTTCGTCCACTACCCTGCACGGCCAAATCCGAACAGCCCTTTCCCCCATCGACTCCGGCCCTGACAATTGTCGTCGTGATGCCACCTTCCACACTCTACGACGAAAAACAAGCACTGCTTCTCGTCGATCAGTAGATATATCCCATCTCCACACTCTGACCTCATCCCCGCCCTCGCATTGGCAAACCTTTTCAACAGCAGTCAAAAAGCTTCCCGAGTTCAACCAGCCAATCGCCACAGTCTGCCACTCCCAGAACGCTGGTATTTCCGCTTGCCCGACTGATCCAACCCGGAGAGTCCCAGATCATGTATTAGGACTCATTTTCCGCCATGCCTGTCCTCCGCCACCTCATGACATCCAGATCCACTCGAAATCATGCGATAGTAAGCGACACCGCCATGTTGCTGTGACTCTTGGGACTGTTTCTTCAAGGTGGCGGACGGTGTCACGCTCGACCCCTGTGATTTGGGCAGCTGTGAGTGTTGGCGTAACAGCGACCAATGTATCCCAGAAGACTAGACTACTGCGTCTTTACATCAAAAATTCTGGGGAACTGCCAATTCACCTGGAGATCAGTTGGAACTACCAGGATACTCGGAGCACAGCCGATTGGAATATACTGTGGGATCCAATTGCCTCGGCGGTGTTTCAGAATGAGAGCATCAATAAGTTGTTCTCGCTTCGACTGGAGAACCCCCCTTCAACCTGGCTCGTTAAAAAACTATCCTTTCAAAATGTTACTCTCTTTCCCACGCTGAAGAATCTCGCGATTATCAGCAACACGGAACAGCCCAAGCTCTTGGTAAATCCGGACTGTTACTCCCCTTCTCTCGAGCAACTCGTACTCGAGAAGGCCATTCCACCGCTCAATTTTTCTTGGTACACGATAACGATTGTCAAGCTTCGGCGGCTGCATCCAAACGAATGCATTAAACTGCTGCTGCGGTGCAAGAATCTCGTGGAGTTTGATTATGCCGAGCCAGATCTCCAGTCGAAATTATCGAACCCTCTCAAGATCAACGAGACCATCATACTCTCCTACCTACGAAGCTTCAGGTGGGCTTACTCCATGCACCCAAGCGAAGCTTTTCTCGCTCTCCTTCGATTTCCGCAACTTCGCCGACTGCACTGGGAGCAGTTATCTATTGGGGTAGATCCAGATGTCGTTGATCTATTTATGGCGAGGTTACCACTTGATATGATGGAAAGTATCGAGTTGATTGGCGTGGAGATCTGCGACTATAGACTCCTAGGGACTATCTTGCTCAGAAGGCTTGGGTTAAAGGAGATAACACTACGTGGGTGCGATGACCTTACCATCAAACGGGTCTTGAAGGTGTTTATGGATCCTGAAGCACCCGCTCTTCAAAGCATATCCATAATAGGGTGTATATCCTTCAGGTGCGGCGATACGAAGGCATGGATTGGACAAATGTTACTCAAAGTTCTACGCCGTTGGTCCCATTATCTCAGCCTGAAAGCTCGCCTTGAAGATATAGATTTAGAATGGACAACAGAGGTCAAGCGGAGCTGTAGTAAAATCGTCCAACGAGGTTGTCAGCTTGATTTGACAGTAGACTCACGGACTCCAGACTGGCTTCATCGCCGATAGAAGATAGTAATCACTGTATTTGCAAGGATACCGTACTCTGTATACTGTTCGTCATCTCTTTAATGCTTAAGAAATTAGATGGGATGACTTAGTTAACCTCATCCATCCTCCGAGATCAAACCACGCACTCGTAACTAGGCCTGATAGTATGGCGCACCAACGCGGACAAAAATAAAGCGACGCGCGAGATGTCTTTTGCGCGCGAAAATTAGTATATACACTGAATAGATGTATTTTACTGTAGTTTTGGCTTATGGGTAAGTATGTCACATGTGCGCACGGGAATTGAAGGTGCCCGCGCACAGAAGAGAAAAATGCACGCAGAAACTAGACGTGCATGGAAAAAATAGCGCCGGGAGATAGCTTTGCGTGTAAAATTGAGGGGCAAATGATCACGAATACCTGTACCCATAGTTTTTGGAGTTTCTACTCGTGCCGTGGAATAGCATGAACATTTGAGCTATGGGTACAGCTTAGATCCATATCAGGATGACAATCCTGATGATTGACATATAGATTCAAGGTTTGTACTGACGAGGGCCCTCAATTTTACATGCAGAGCTATTTTCCAGTGCTTTTTCTTTCGCACATGCACATCCAGGTTTCTTATGTATTTTTCTCCCTTGCGCATATGGTCTTTTTTTTTTTTACGCGCGCACCTCTTCAATTCCCGCGCGCACATGTGAAATACTTCCCATAAGCCAAAACTACAGTAAAATACGTCTATCTAGTGTAAAAACTAATTTTCGCGCGCAAAAGATATCTCGCGCGGGGCTGTTATTTTTGTCCACGTTGGTGCGCCATATGATAGAGGTCCATCCAACATCCGGGCTTCAATTTGCTGCTCAACGCTACCAAAGTGGGACGAACCCGCACTCTCAAAATACGAAGTAAAGCCTTCTTGTCAAGTAGTAACAGTCGCCTCGAACATTCTCATTCTCGGTAGAAGAACCCCATACACTATCCGCTTTGCTTTGGCGTTAAAATGACTCAATCTACTTCTTCCCGGTGTCGTGTACTATGTATAAATTGCAAAGTCGTGAGGCGGTCCTGCGTTTCCAGTGCGGCAGAGATATCTTCACCGAATGAGTAACCGTTCCGGGTGTGCTGGCGAAGTCGCAAAAGGACTCGGCAAGACAGAATGCTATACATAAGTGGCCCGAAACTAAAGGAAAGGTCGGGTGAGGGGGGTGGATACGGATAAATGATACGATTGACTGACATGGGCCCAACCTGGACCAGAAGTCCCGGAAGCTCGTAATGCAAGATCAGAGCAACAATTGAGGCGACTGATTCATGTCCCTTTGCTTCAGCAAATCAAATCATAGACGAACGGGTGGTTACTCACGAAGGTTAAGGCAGAAATAGACAAGAGCATCCCGGTATATATTATTGACGAGGCGACTGACACTCTTGCGATATCTTCGGATCTTCGCCCAGAGAACCAGGAGTGTAAGTACTAAGCAAGGAGGGGTGCTGTCAGCAGGCTTGGCTGTGTAAGCGGCGTTGCACTCACTCAGGTCAACCACCAAGATGATCACGTTTCCGATCATAGGAATATCGACCTGCGCTGCTGATGGGGAGATCGCGCTACATGGTGGGAATAATGCTATATGATCGTCAGTTGATGGACTAGATGTTGTTGACTAAATCCTTCAGTCACCCAATGCCGGTATATGATCCAACATCTTCAACTCATCGCTGTGAGTGGCTTCCGCGATTTGTACTGTGGCCAGTATATCTATTCCAATTGCACTGAAAACGACCGCCTACGTTGAATCATGCTATCAGCTTGCGGATAACAGTTTAATGATATAAAGCATAAACATAGTCTCACAGCGGCAAGAATCCCTACAATGATGGCCGCCCCTCTCGATGCACCCATCAATGCATACGCACGTAGACAAAAGCACACTTGGATTAAGCACATGAGAAAAGGAGCTCAGAGAAGGGATGACGTTGACTAGGCTCACACATTGCAGAAGCCACCACGAGCGAAGCAATCCCTGCAATTTCGTGAGCGCTGGATACAAGACCATAAAACAGTACTTACACGTATCAACGGCTATTAGTGGAAAACATGACTCAATCTAGTGAACAGGCTGGGTGAGTGTAGTCTCATCGATGAAAATATTTGCATACATGCTGGCTACCAGTTCTCCCCACTGTCGGTTGAAGAACGTGTCAATTTTGATTGGATAGCAGATGGGTCTACCTACTGAGCATCAGGAGTAGAAGATCGACAAACAGAGTGTAGCGACAAAGCATATAGAAGAAACTGAGAGTAGTCCATTTGGCCATCCATATATTCGCTATCTGTCACTCCAGTCGTCAATCCATCTGTATCGTGTAGTAAGTGATGCTGGTTTATGACCCATACCTCCTGAGGGAGCATACTGAGATAGTCGTATGCAAATGCCGCGACCATGGCCGCTATCAAAGGTCAGGTTAGAAAGAGGCCGATTGGAAGAAACATCCCACCTTTTGCATACTATCGGGGACAAAGTAAACATTAGGTAAATTCGAGTCACTGGGCAGGCGAGGGCATACCTGAAGCATCTGAGCCTGTCGAATTGCAGAGAAAAGAGTATCAGGTGTCAGGGAGTCCATAAATGCAGGTAGAATACCGCCACAGTACGGGAGACGTGATTATATACTAAGTGTGAAACGAACAGCGCTGGATGCATGAACGGGATTGTGGCAGAACCCGATCATGATTGGAGCATCCCTCGTCTAACAATTCGGTGAGCGATTGAACCTGTCAATGTCGTCGTTTAATTCGAGTCAGTTACACTTGTGTCACTTTCCCAAATGCGTTCTATGATGGGAGTCACAGTGTCCTAGAAACCACCAACTTTCACAACGGAAGCAATTTCAGTGAAGGTCTTGGATATTGGTATCTCTGGTGGTGCTTCTCTTCTTTGCGTGGAGCTTTTATTAGAACGTGTCGAGACGGGGGGGTGGGGGGTAGACAACTCGGAAGCAAGTTCCCAGATAATGCTCGGGGAAACCAGATCACATACCAGTGTATTGGAACATGGCGGGTGCTTCATAATAGATAGGCCCACATACAAGGCCGACTCGCATCCGTATGGAATGTGCCAACTCCAAGCCATCTCTGGTCTGAAGGATAGATGAGCCGGGGCAAGCCAAATCGTATCGAGAGTCCTTCGCATTCTTTCCGTCAGCACTGAGTACTGAGGGGGAGTAAATTGCCAGCCAACAGTTGTCAAACTCGCTGAGTGGTCATCCCACGATCTCCCAAAGTGGGTCGTGTATTTGTGATTGATCAATTCATTCGCGAAGGACAGCCGTTGTCCCTGGTATAAATTTAGCACATTCACAGGATCCGCTTCTGCCTTGCAAAAGACCAAGGAAAAGTTCTTTTGAGTATATCGCAGGCGTTTGGAATCCTGTCTTAGGTTGAGGTCAAGATCAAGGTATATATCTCATATTTTACCTTGTGTATAGTTCCTTCGCCGTTGTACAGAAACCGCCAAAGCAGTGCTTGCGCCTTGATCACCACTGCAATCATGGAGTGGTTGTTCTGTGATATCTTAAAAATGGCCAGCTGAGGTGGTAGCGTAACAGCTCATCCAATACACTCATCGGCAGCATCAATCAAACCCAAAGTGGCGGTTCGGAAGACGAATGATGATTTGTCCCATGTCAAACATTCCTGTGCCAGTGAGGTTAGGGAACGTTCCACGAAGGCGAACATTCTTAGAGATACATATGCTATCAGAATTCTCAGAAGACCCGGTCCATATCGCGGCTTTGTGTTCAGTCCGGTTGTGATTCGTCGTATCTCCGAACATGAGCTGCGAGCTGCATCATACTCTCTATGAAAATGAGGTTCTTGATGATCTCAACCTAGCGACGTTTTCAGCGAGATCTCTGAGTTATCAAGGAGTAATGCGGAGCGCGGTACCAAGTTGAAATGTACGAGACAGCGAGGGATATACGATGAATCCAGACATTAACCGAGTAGAACAAGAGAAAGTACAAATACGATGAAATATTTAATCAAGTAGAACTCTCAACCCAAGGCAAAACATTACTTATAACCGACTTGCGATTGTCCAAAGCCTTCACACTCCTTCCTGCATCACCCAAGTCTGTGCTGTCCCTCTTAATCTCAGTATCAAGGAAACCAGGCATAACTGAGAGCGGAGCAAATCCCATACGGATAACCATGCTCCCGAAATCAGCCTCGGACTTGCTCTCCCCGATAACCAGAGCGCAGCCCTCGACAGTATCCTTGACAGTATCCTTGACAACATGGGCGGCACCAGAAGCCGATGATGATATGACGTTTACAGTGCTAGCGCCGCCGCTGCGGGCAAGGGATCCAAACACGTACTTGGCGCGGTATGGGTCACAGCGCCAGCTTGGGACTTTGATGAGGTGGATGGGTATGTCTTCATCCGCGGCTGTTGGTAAGTCGGTGAAGGAGGTTTCAGTGACGGTTGTGTAGTCTGATGCGCAGGAGCCGGAAGAGGTGGTTGATGAGAGGCGGTTCGGGGGTGGTGTGCAGGGTGAGGTGGGTGTAGTGGATGCATTGAGAGTGGCAACGGCTAACTTTGGGAAGTGGAAATCTGTATGAAAAGTTGTCAGCGCATGCTACCCACAACCTCTCAAGAAGAAGAAGAAAAAGTAACACAAACCGTTATTCTCTATGTATTGGAGACCTTTGACGAATGCGCGGCGTTGTGCTGTGGCGTCCTCGGATTCGTGGTGTTCTTGAAGAACATCTTTCAGATGGGAGGAGGTAAAACTAATATCAAAGTCGGTGGTGGTGAGGCTGACTTGTTCGCACGACCGGGACTGAGACTGAGGAGGGTGAATCTCTTGCGTTTGTCCTTGGGGCTGGGACGCTAGTGCCAAAGCCAGCTGGGATTTGGTATAGTAGAGCGGTAAAACGTGATCCTTGCAGAGATCCGGTGGTCCAATGTCCATTGTATCGACCTCATCAGCAGACACAGCAGTTACCTCGGAGTCGTTCGAATTCACTGAAGCGTTTGAAGTACCCAGGACAGCACAAGCAACAGTCGCATCAGGAGGAGCGATGTTCGCTTCCAAGTCCTCGTCCTTATCAAGCAGGGCACGCAGAGCCTGGAGCTTCTTGGCCTGTTTCTCCTTTATCTGTGTTCCTTCGCGTTGTGCTGGAGTCGATGGAGGTTTTCTTGACCAGTCGACGACGTATCCGAAGAATTCCTTGGTGAGCATCCAGAGAACGGTGAGCACATAAAGCATGTATGCCCCGCATGTTGACACGTTATGCCAGATTTCCATACCGAAGACCAGGAGAGAAGACGGCAGTGTGGTGTTGAAGTATCACGCGAGTAGAGGAGCACTGGGACAACCGAGGGATTATAACACAGTTTTTGTTGGCTGACATTCCATATTCACAAAGAGATTGTAGCACGACACCGGACTGCATCGAAACCAAGGCTCTTACCAGCCACCACAGTTTCGAGGAGGAAGAGAACATGACTGGTGGTTCATTACGCCAACATTCCCACGGCGGCATTACAGGAGAAACGAAACAAAAAAATGAAATTTGTGACATCGAACTTCCACCATGGCCAACTCCCCTGCCCCTTCCTTTCTCGAGCGTGCACAGGACTTTGTCGCGGAAAATAAACGCGCAATCCTCATCGGCACTGCTGCCGCCGTTGTTGCCGTCGGAGGTGTCGCTTACTATGCCTCAACATCCCGACAGCGGACCGTGAGAGGGGACCTCGAGAAAGGCGAAAAGAAGGAGAAAAAGAAGGGCAAGAAGAAGAAGGGTGCTGCCAAGGACACACAGGGGCCAATTCTGGAGGAGCGGAAGACATCAGTGCAGGAGGCGGAGGGTGAGTAATTGCTTCCGAGCCGTCGCGCTTTGTCGGGTGTAACTCACATACGGTAGTTGATGTCGAGAAACTGACCGCGGAAGAGATCGTGTCCAAGTCTGAGGAGGTAGGTTTACACCTTGTACTGTATCCGTCTCATTGATTCACCCTTATGAACAGGAGCGAGCGGAGATTGCGGCCGCTTTCAAGCAAAAGGGCAATAACGCCTACAAGTCTTCGAACTTTTCGCAAGCTGCAGAATATTACACGAAGGCTATCCAAATATCACCCAAACCTGAGCCGACGTTCTACAGCAACCGCGCAGCGTGCTACGTCAACATGTCACCGCCTCAGCACGAGAAGGTCGTGGCGGACTGCGACGAAGCACTGAGACTCGACCGAAACTACGTCAAGGCACTCAACCGACGCGCCGTCGCTTTGGAGGGTCTTGGCAAATACGAGGCCGCTCTTCGCGGTATGATCTGTAGCGTCCTGCTAAAAGTATGTCATACTAACCGGGCACAACAGACTTCACGGCCGCCACCATTCTTGATAAATTCCAAAACCAGACCACCGCAGCTGCCGTGGAACGCGTCCTCAAAAAGCTCTCGACAGAAAAGGCTACTGAGATTCTCAAAGGCCGAGAACCCCGTCTTCCGTCAAATACATTCATTTCGGCTTACTTCGCCGCCTTCCGAGAACGTCCTCTACCCTCACTTCCTGAGCATCCGACAGAGGGTGATGAGACCCTACTGCTTGCCCTACAGGCACTCAAGGCGTCTGATTACCCACATGTTGTCACGCTCGTCCATGAGTCGATTGAACAGGGGATCTCGACAACCCAAGGGAAGGCGGAGGCTTTCAACCTTCGGGGAACATTTAAGTTCTTGATGGGCGATGTTGAAGGCGCCAAGACGGACCTCGAGGAGAGCATCAAACTCGTTCCTTCGTTCACACAATCTCTCGTTAAGATTGCGAGTGTACATATGGAGCAGGGCGATCCTCAGAAGGCATTTGAATGCTTTGAGGAAGCGATTAAACACAACCCCAACGATCCTGATATTTACTATCACCGTGGGCAAGGTATGTGTTCCCTTCACCACGCGGAATGTAGACATGACACTGATGTCGCGTGCAGTGTTGTTTATCATGAACGAATTCAATGAGGCAGCAGAGAATTACACCAAGTCGACGAACCTTGATGATACATTTGTGTTCAGCCACATCCAACTTGCGGTTGCACAATACAAGGCGGGAAAGATTGAGAACAGCATGGCCACTTTCCGACGAACCATCAAGACCTTCTCGGATCGTAGCGAGCCCCAGAATTACTAGTATGTTTACACCTCTTCTTCGTTAACACGGGCTCTAAACATACATGCAATCCCAGCGGCGAACTGCTTCTCGACCAAGGTCGCTTCGAAGATGCCATCGAGAAATTCGACAAAGCTATTGAACTCGAGAAAGCCAAATCACCCCGCCCACCAAACGTTCTCTCACTTGTCAACAAGGGGCTTGCGCTGTACCAATGGAAACAAGATATTGGTGCCGCGGAGAGATGCTGTAACGAAGCGCTGAGGATTGATCCGGAATGCGAAGCTGCTGTTGCTACGCTCGCCCAGCTGAACTTGCAGCAGAGCAGGATCGAGAAGGCTGTAGAGATGTTTGAGAGGCAAGCAGAGCTGGCGAGGAGCGAACCCGAGTTGGCGAATGCATTGACTTATCAATATGTGCGTGTTTTTTTATTTGTCATGGATCTGACTTCGAGTTGTTGATTCCTTGGGTGTTGTCAGGCTACGAAAGCTCAACTGGAGTTCTTGAAGAGCTACCCCGAGATGGCGGAACAGCTGAGTCAAATTGCGAGGGCCATGGCATAAAGGTTTGCCCTGAAGTTCTACGTCTTAGATTTGTGTTGAGAAATTCTTGGATAGACGCTTCCGTCGACATTGACATGCACGACGCCCCTGTTTTTCATTCTATCTTCCACCCACCCTCCCCATCCTCATCTATGACTCCTTACACTGCTTCTCGAACACTTTTGTTTTGATTATTCGTAATAATTTCATTTACTCGTTAATTGCTTCGTTACTTTTCGTCGTCTTTTGCACATTTCTTTTTTCGCGCCCGATTTTTCGATTACAGGTGCTTTGGTTTGAAGTTTTTTCCCATGGCAATGCAACTCTCCATTCACAAGATAGCCAAAATGCAATTTCCTTGCCCTCTGCATGTTGACCGAGTCTGTTATGGGTGCCCAGCTGCCAAGACTTCGGGATGGTCATGATGTCATTGCTGACGCGGCATTATGCCGGTACGGTCAAAGAAATAAAAATAGCTTGTCATTCAAGGTCAGTTCAACAACTCAACGAATGACCAGACAAGATCGTGATCACTCCTTTATTATTGGGCTTGTGCAATGCATGCTTCAAACCGGAGGTCTTGAAAAGTACGAACACATGTCGTATAATGATACAGAACGTATTGTTACAATGGGAGTATACGGACTAAGCACTGCCACAAGATAATTGAAGTAACGAATGCACACAAAGGGACACAATTTAGTTATTCACTTGAAGTCCTGAAGAGTTATAACCTCCGTTAGAGGTTCAGGGAAAGCGAGCGCGGTCGAATCCAACGACAACTGGACTTCGTAAACCGAAGTACGAGAAGTAAGCGCTCAAAGCAGAAAGCAAAACGAAAATAAAAATAAAATATATGTATATAAAAGGTCAGGAAACAGAATCTGTGGGTGAGCTTTTAGACGGCGAGGTGCGGCATCGAACACGAGCGTACGATTCACTACTCAAAATACATGTCACGCTTTTCCTTATATATGAGTCGAACTACAAATCTGAACGGGGATCTTGAAGTGGAAGGGCATAGATGAGGCGAAACGCGAGGTAACTAAGCTGAAACTGGCCGAGGGATGTGGCGAAACAATAAACCGTGAAGATTAAAGGAAATATCAAGGCAAAACAGATAGTGTACAGTATCAAATGCAGATGGAGAAGGCGAGAGCAAAACAGAGAAGGCATAGGCTGAAATACCGGCGAAAAATGTGCGATATAACTGCTGAAGTACCACTACAAAGGAGACAATAGGAAAACATATAATCATGGGACTGGTAACAACGGAAGAAATGTAGAAAATGAATATACATAGGTACGGCGACGATAAAATTCAGAAACTCAAATGGTGTGACCCAAAAGCAGCCACGGGCGCTCCGTCCAGGTACATTCCGCGATTTGTATTAGTGAGAGACCGACGTGAGGTTGCCCGTTTTCACGAGCAGCCGATCGTCGTTCTCTACAAGCTTTTCGTCAATCATCTTTGGGCATGCAGTCCATCGTCAAGCCGCATCATTACTCCAACACAATCGCTCCCGTGGCTTTTCGAGCTCTTTCATTGAGGCGAGGATCAATGTTTGGGAATCCAAACGGACTTGCGACTTCATCGTCAACCTGGGGATCAAAAACGATATCTGACGGGCGCCGCAGGCCGTGGGTGGTAGGGACAAGGTAAAACCTATTGAAGAACCTGAGCTCGAAGGACCAGGTCTGCGTCCAGGCCCAGAATTTGTTCAACCAGTGAATTTGATCACTTGTCGCCCTCTGCTGGGACCGAGAGGCATACGGCGAAGCACCAAGATAAACGAAAACTCGAGTTAAGTTGAGTTTAGTCACATTCAACACACCAGGTCCACGGTCGACCAATGCTTTGCGGATGTCTGGTTCGAGTTGCCTGAGTGACACTGCATCGGGATCGTAAATGGCAAACAGGTCTTCCTCGATTTCGTTGAGGAGGACATGTTTTTTTCCGAACCCGGTTGATGCAGTGAGAGCCAGTCGAGCTCCAGAAACCGACGGAATGAGAGGGAGACCCACGACGTTACGGAAATTCAGTGTTGACAGAACGTAGCGGAGGATGGCTCGGACATCTGCGTCATCGAGGGCTTTGAGCTTGTCAGCGAAGGGCTAAAAGCGACAGTTAGTCGATGGTGAAAAATCAGAGAAATGTCATTTTACACCTTTAGTCTTCTATGTGCGGTCTCGGGTGATAAGATTCGGGTTCCATGCGAGATGGAGGAGGAGCGGGAACTGAAACGTTTAATGAATGCGATTTCAATTTCGGGAGAACGGCCCTGGAGATTCTCCCAGATCATATCCTGCTTTTCACCGACGGACAGTGGGAAGGGATCAAGGTATCGCAACATATCCTGACTTATAACACGAAGGTCGAGGTACACAACCGACTCCAGCCGTGGAAGGATTGGGATTTTTCCGGGATCGACACCTCGAACCGTGACAGTGCTAGCGATGGAGGTTCTGCGGGTTGATGGTCCACCATCCGAAGACGCTGAGATAACGGGGAAGATGGGGAGTGCACGAAGCCGCGAGCGGAGGTTATCTGCCGACATTGACCCATGCCAAGCACAAGCGGAAGGGAGGTTTTTGATGAGATAGGCGCACAGATAACTTGCTTCACTCTCAGAGAATTTCACGCTGATCATCGTTGGCATTGCACCCAGAAGGGCATGGATGTTGGAGCTTGGCTGTAACTGCTTCAAGGCCCTACGCGCTCTCACGTTGAGGCGAGGTTCGATGACAGGGATAGTCAAACGCTCCAGCAAACTCGTAATTTCGTGATCACCCTGTGGATCGAAAACGTTTTCCGAAGGGCGTTGAAAGCCTTTGGTGGTAGGGACAAGATTGAATACATCGAGGAATCGGAGATCGGAAGACCAGGTCTGCACCCAGTCCCAGAACTTGTTCAACCAGTGAATTTGATCGCCGGTTGCCACTTGCTGGTACTGAGAGGCATATGGTGAAGCGCTGAGGTAACTGGAGATGCGGGCTATGTTGAGTTTAACCACGTTCAACACACCAGGTCCATGATTGACCAAAGCTTCGCGGACATTTGGTTCAAGTTGCCTGAGTGACACAGCGTCGGGATCGTAGATGGCGAACAGATCTTCCTCAGTTTCGTTGAGAAGGACATGGGACTTCCTGAAGAAGGTCCACATGGTGAGGGCTATTCGAGGTCCAGAAACCGACGGGATTAGAGGAAGGTCCACGATGTTACGGCAGTTCGAAGTTGATAGAAGGTAGCTGAGAATAGCTTGGACGTCTGTGTCATCGAGAGCTGGGATCCTGTCAGCCAGGGGCTGGGGATGATGATTAGTTCATGTTGGTGGCTCGCAAAATGCTGTTCGCACCTCCAGCTTGCTATATGCAGTCTCAGGTGACAACACGTCGTTGATCAGGCGTCTGGCCTGTATGACCTGCATCAGATATCGTGGGGGTTGGGTTACCAGAAGGCCAGCACGAGCCAGAGCAGCTAAAGTGCCAGCTTCATGGTGTTCATCGGCTATGAGGATACCAGCGGCGGCCTTATAAGGGGTATTCGGGCCGGCCACTGGTGGAGCGGTAAGACTCAGGGCATAATGGGCAACATGGAAAGATATATCCTTCCAATACGCATAATCTCCAGAATCCACCTCATCTTGGGGGCTGGGCCATACGTCAAGGATGCTTTCGAAGTTATCATGTGTAACAAGAACTTTGAGAAGCACGGCCCATGCGAGGGGGATGTAAGTATCGAAAAGTAGTCGATTCCATCCAATCAAAGTGCTGCTTGCAGAAATCAAGGAATGGAAAATCTCCACGCAAATGAATAACGCACCGGTCACCCAAGTCTTTGATAGTTCCCACCGCTGCTGTGTGACGAAGGTTCTGTCGTGATTGCGTCAGCGCAAAGAGGGCATTGATATGAATGGGAAACCCTGTTCGCAATGGTAGAGGGAGATGGGTGAAGAGTCGACCGATCTTTGTTGAAGATGGTGAGTCAAGGGGTATGGCAAGGTCAACGGTGGGGTCGAGTTTGTACCGGCACAGTGTAGCAGTGGGGTTGCCACCAAGCCGCTTGGAAAGCGTCCCCACTGCTCCTGCCTTGGAAAAGGGAGCATGAAGAATCCGCCATTCCCCCTTTTCCAATGAGCGAGTAATAGTAGTTTGGATGGTGGCCTTGTGTATTTCGTACTTTCCATAAGGCTCCGGTGGTGTTCTGTTGATTGTCGCACTCGCGATCTGTGTCTTCTTCCCATTAGCATTGATCTCAAAGATATCGATTGAAGAAACATTGCGCAAGAAGAGTAGGGAGATATTCAGCTCTTCTGCCGCAAAGCTCCTGAGTAATTTCGAGATTTCGTCAGGAGAGGTGACATTGTCACTGATCTGACTTGCAGAAGTACGTAGTGGAAGGCGCAGGATGGTGCCATGGAAAGGTTTCCCCCAATCGGAGCGTGATAAAAGTGGGCTGAAAGCAGCAAGATGGTCACCATAGTCCTGGGAGCCACACCCGAGGTCCAACCTTATACCACCCCGAACGCCGGAGGCTCCCACGAACTCGTGTTTCGGGTCAAGGATGGCAAGGTGAAGTCCAGAAAGGATGTGAGGCGTATCGGTTACCTAGGTTGGAGTTGGTGACGCCCCACGATGAGTAAAAAACTAGACGGACATGGTAACACAGCCCAATCCCGGAATCGCAGGCTTTCCTGTCTCACACAAGTCTCAATAGAATCAATGTGATTCAAGGGGGGATACTCACGAAGTATCCGCAACCTTCGACAGTTGATGGGCGCTTTTCAACGCCTCCCAGTCATCCATTTGAGTGAGTGTGTCATTATGGATCAGGAAGGCCGGTCCTTGGGACCTGGCAAAATAGGGATGATACAAGTCTTTAGTGCCATGATAACGCCGGTCCAGAACAAAAACCTGTAATTCTGGGTGTGAGAACCTTTTTGGGAATGGGGAGATAACCTACAGACCTGTTTGGTGGCCTGAGCATCATCTGAGCTCTGAAGGATGTCATGCAAGAACGTATTTGAAGACGGATAGCCTCCCAGAATTGTGTTTATTGGGGAATTTGGAGAAGCGCTCTGACCAGAGTCTTCGTACATGCTGGTTGCGGGCGGTGCTGTGGATGACCCATGGATCCTTATATAAGGAGTCATGAACCCTTCCCAAGAATAGTGACCATCATGTGGCATTTAATGTGCTTATTCGAGCGTTGGTGTTCTGCGGCATGATGTCACCTCCCGCTGCTCAATCATTCAGAACTATGTGGTCTTGTCAAGTGGTTCTCCAGCCGCTAGCGAGTCTTAGAATTCAAAACGCAGATTTGTTATCATACAAGGATTCAGAACGTAGAGCATATTATTACAACATAGTAGCACAAGATTCACCCAAAGCCTCAATTGTGGGCTTCTCCCTCGCTTGCTGAACTAGTCGTGCATTGTTCGTCTTGTATTCGTTGCAATAAGCCTCCAATTGCGTAGAACCAGTATAGTCAGCTATCATTCGAACTATAATGAGTGTCAATAAACAGTTCGACTGGTGATGAGTCAACCTTTGGACGCACCATGATCCAAGTTGAACGGATCGACCATCCTCATCTTAATAATAACATTCTGCATGACAAGTTGTGCATCCGTCATGAACCAGGAGCACATGAGCGTAAGCATCTCCAATGCTAAATCAATATCGGAGTCCTTCCTCTTCAATTCGGGCTCCTTTGCCGTATATATGTGCTCTAACTCGAAGTGAGACTAATCTTAGCGGCGGTCAAAAGCGAAACCTACCAAGGACGTGTTCTACACATCGCCGAGAGAACTTCTCAACGCGAACACGAATAGGATTAGCCGCGGATGCGTCACCGGCTTCCCTAAAAGACCCGGAAAACATCTTCTGAAAGTGAGCATTATAGGCAGCCAAGTATGCACGATGCGCGTGGACAGGTTTGTCATCGGGCGGATCGCAAATAAAGTTGACGTCGGTACATATCCCATCCTTCCTCATCTGGTCAAAGCTGGTGCAGAGATTCGTCAGACGGCTCTCGTCGGTTGGCCGTTCGGTTGAAGTGTCCGTGACTTGACCGTAATCAATGTCGACTGCTCCAGCTGCAACGAGAAGCGCGTGAAAAGGTTTGATGAAATCTCTCGGGGATTGGAGGAACCCTGCATCATAATCATCAAGTAATATGTGATCGCCTCTCTTCCAGTTCCAGTCTTCAGGCCGTTCAGGGGGAGAATCAACGTTGAGGAATAATGGGATCCCGCCTTCCGTGCATCCGCGCAAGTATTGTTCCGCATCCTTAGCGTGATCATTGAGCCATCCGTACGTTTGCTTGACATGACCCAGAAGTGTAACATGGCTTTGGCGGTTGTGCACTTGATCTTCAGCCACCTGAGTAGCCAAGACGACGAGATGGTTAACCTGTAACTCTACTATCAGTTCAACTATCGCTATCGTTATGTATGGGACGGGCGCACCACTTCTTCTGCCGTGGGAACGCCCAGGCTCGGATATACCATAAAGACTCGTTGGTGGGGTTCTGATTGAAAGAGAGCGCGCTGAGACCAAGCGATTGCCTTGAATTCTTTCCGAACTAGCTTGTTTGGTGATACTATCGGAGGTAGGAAACGAGTATGGGGGGTGATGTACCTGGAAGCGGAAACTCCCTCAAGAGGTGGGGCTGGAGACATATTCCGGGGAATGAAGCGGAGGTTGTCAAGGGCTCTCCATTCAGATTCATTGCTGGAACCAACACGAATAGGGAGATCCTCAGAGAAGATCCTAAAAATGACTGCAGCCCGACTTGTAAGATCGGCATCAGTTGCGTCCTGGAAAACAGTCACGCAGTCCCTGAACATAGCCATGTCCAATTCAGCCTGCCTCTTCAAGCCGAATGATGTAAGACGATTCTCGAGGACGCGGAATGATGGAAGAAGGAAGTGCTCTGAGCCAGTTCCAAACGCAGCTGAGAATAGAGCATCTTGAGATGAATAGAGGGTATTGGACTCCTTGATTGCCCATTTCGAGTTTGGAACAGGAATAGAAGTGGCTGCGGTGTCAGATGATAGGAGAATACAAATCAGCTGCACATATTTTCCCTCTAATTGCTGGTCTAGGGTGAGGGGAATTCGGAGGAGATTTCGAATCGAGGAAGCTGGTTTGATGTTCATAGAAAGCAAGGTAGGACTGTATTTCACGATTACCTGGGGTGTGAAGGCAAAGCGTGCGATCGCCTCCCCATCAATATTGTGTGGCAACATAACAGCATCGCTGGCGGATACATATGCACCATCAATGGCCTTCCAGATGGGCAGCAATTTGCACTGGTAGTGATTTCTGAAGTAGGTCCGACTTCGTCCTCCAAGCTGTTGCCGCACCCATGAGACGAAACGTTCGTGATTGTCAGGGTCCAAAGAGTTGAACAAGGTCGATACGGATCCACCGCGTCCCAGCAGGATAGAGAGAACCTCTTTGAAGTCAAGAGATCCTATAATAAGCTCAGAGCGTATTCGGTCTGAGAGATGCGTGACATCGACCGGGGTAAATCCCATCTGAATAAAACATTGGGCTAGCCACTGGTACCCGTTTGTTATAAAATTGGCAAGGATGACAGAACGTGTCGCGCAATGGGAAATTGAGATATAGTTGCCAGTGGTGAGAGTCGGAATGAGAGGATAGCTCTGAATTGCGGTCTTCGAGATTCCGAGGGCCGGAAAGACGTCCCAGAACTTTGCAATCCATCTGCGCAATGCGGGTTCTACATTCTCCGTGACGGGTGATGGCGATAGGAAATCGTTCAAGAGAGTCGAGATATCTCCATCTGCCAGCTTCTTCACGTTGAGAGCGTTTCGTTTCAGAAGTCTTGTTACATCAAGCCTGCTATCTACAAGGCGATGGGGTTTGAAGACCCCGACTGATTCTGGCGGAACCACATAGAAACCTGATTCAGAGGGTTTCTGAAACTTCGTGAACGACCCATCCGCCAATGGGAGTAACTCCAGTTCTAGCAGATGGTTTTGTGCATCCGAATCATTCGCCAAATAATTGATAAGCTCTTGGAGTTGTTCAAACTCGAGCGTTGATGCAGCAAACGATGCCGAGTTACTGATGATTTGGTTGTGCACGTACATTGGAGAAACTCGGGGCAACCGGTCGCTCAATCGGCGGGTAACAGAAGATGGCAATTCAATGAAATCAGTAGGTTGTATGATTTTCAAGACCTTGGCGACGGCTCTGGGAATATGGGCGGCAATATGGGCGGCCCGGGGAGAGAGAGCGTGAGGATGATATCTGCTCCTGAAGATGCGGTTCTCCGATGTAACAGCCATCTCATAGACTGCATGCAAGACCGTATTTGATGTGGTGTCATGGGTTTCCTTTGGCACGACGTTTGAGTTCCCTGGCCAATATACCGCATTATTCGAGAGCTGAGCACGATCCTCTAATAAGTGTAGGTAAAGCGCGGGCAATACAACAGTCAGGAGCCACCGATTGTAGTTCGTCTCAGGGTTTTCGTATTCGTCCAGTCGAACGGATCGCCGGTCAGAGGCCAAGATGAACGATCCAGAAATATGGACGGGAAGATCGACTCCAATTGGAAGAGGGAGCGTCGCAAATAACTTGTGTTTAGGACCAGGGGACTGGCATGCAGCAATTCGGACAACGGGAGGGAGCCTGAGTCGATACTTCTCATGCAACAAAGGAATGCATGACGGAAGGCACTGGTCCCCCACGGCAAGAGACAGGATCCGCCATTCTTGATTCCCCTTGAGGGAATCGGGACAGGTGATGGTGACTGTGTGTGCATTGACGTTGTCCTTGATCTCGGCAGGATCGCTGCGGGACGCCGCGACAGACCAGAGCAGCAGAGTTCCGCGTTGTCCCCGGCCAAAAAGTCGCACAGATGTTATAGAGGTGAACAGGAGACAGTCGGAAGCGACGTTTTTGAAGCTGGACATTACGTCATGCAACGATGCAGTCCTCCGGAAGATGGGATCGACGTCAAGGAACTGCGTACTCGACCGGAGAGGAAGTCGAAATAACGTCTGGAGGTTGACTGTTAGAACACAGGAAGTGTCAGAATTAAGCCTGCGTACCCCGCCATATGAATAATCTTCGTTGATATCACTGGGCAGGTTGAAGCCAAACAGTCCTTGCAGAGGAGTTAAATGGTCGCCGTAAAACCTACAAAGGGAGTTTAAAAGCAGGAGGAATGCATTTGTCTTTGTTCTTACTTTCGGACTCGGGACAGCGGTAAGCGCAACGAGGCCCTATCAACTGAAAGATGAGCCTTGCATGGATTCAGGAACAAAACCTGGCCTCCAGAAACGATCATAGCAAACTGGAGTAGTGTAGGGTTAAACATCCTCGTTATGGAGAGCTTAGGTAAGAACAAACCTCGGTGATGTGGAACATAGTCAGAGCTCCGAGCCCGAACTGCCCAATGGTATCCTTTCTGCTCGTTTTTCCGCCTACACCGGTCCGCAATATGCCTTTGAAGTCTTCATCGCTGAAGGTACTGTTGTTGTGGACGACGAGTGCAGGAACGCGTTGGAATTCAGCACAGCGTGGGGAGAGCAAGGCCGTGGTTGGTGCCGTCTGTTCATCGACGAGAGCGTTAAATTCTGTAGCACCAGCGTCTGCGGCGTTTGCGAGAAATTCGAGAAGCAGCTGGGAATCGGTATATTCCCTCAAACGGTTGCGGATGGTCGTCATAAGATCCTCTCCCATATCGAGGTCGTCAACCTGATCCAGTACGCCCACCAAACCTAACCGTTTCAAACCCAGGTCGCTTGCGAGCTCGGAGGAAATGCCCTGGTGGGTCAGAGTGTTATGTCCCATGTCAATGAAGCACGAGCGAGGTCCAACATCGTTATAACAAACACTGTCAAATGGGCGGAGGGCACCGCTAGTGTCTGGAATGTAAAGATTGGTGCGTTCTTCTGCAGTGAGCTGAGGAAGCCAGCTCAAGAGACGAATGACGCCGTGAATAGCACGCCTATTCAGTGACTCCGTGAGACTGGAGTTATGAAGAAACTGCAGTTGTGCCAAAATAGTTTCTTTCGAAGGCCTGCCAAGCAAGAAATTCGTAATTCACCAGAACCAATAAAGATCGTTACACACCATTTAACGCAACCCATTCGTTGCAGGAACGCACATACTTGGGAATGGCGATGCGAGTCAAAAGCAACCGAGCTGAAGCCGATCTCAGGTATGTCCTCCTCCCCGAGAAGCGCAAATTCGGCAGTCTTGAGTTTGCCATCACGGGATGGGATCCACTTTCGACCCTGGAGGACCTCACGAATGTTCGAAAGCTCCCATTCTGCAAGACTTCGATGCCCAAGTTCCTTGACGATTTCGCAGACTTTCTCGTACGAAGGCTCAGGAGCCTCCAAAACCTTGATCAACTGCTGAACAACGACCTTAAATGGAACTCTGCAATCCCAAGGAAATACTTGACGGAGATAGTGACCAATGTGTACATCGGGGGCCACCATTAGCATCACCTCGTCGAATAGCTCCTTTCTTCTGAAGTGGGATGATGGATCTCGACAATTCAGGGGACTTCTGAGACCTTCCAGCGTTGGAATCCATTCAACTTCCAACGAGAGGTACGAGGAGTTAAAGAGATCATGACAATCAAGGCGCGCGTCATTGATATGACTGATGAGAATGCGAGCGAGGTGTTCTGGTCGTTGGCAATCACCGCCCGCGATGAAACGGATACGGTCACGGATGATATCCACTGAGAGGCCAGTGATGAAGAGGTTGAGACTCTGGAGATCAGCAATAAGAGGCCTGAGAATGTCTCGTGACGTGTCAGGAAGCGATGACGATGCTCCCAGAAATAAGGCGGCAATTGGAGCTTGAGGGTCGACGAGGTCCTTGGGCATTCGACGACTCCCATCGCTAGCAGGCACAAAGCTAGTGTTGGCTAACTGATCCAAGATTCCACGCGAGATGATCGACGAGTTGGAGCTGAGGTATCTGACAAACGCAATCTGCATTTCGAGCGACTGTTCCTGGAAATTCTCCAACATCAGATCCTGCATTTCGCTAACGGACAGTGGGAAGACATGGTTCGGATCGATGTATCGCAACATATCCTGATTTATAACACGAAGGTCGAGGTACACAACCGACTCCAGCCGTGGAAGGATGGGGATTTTTCCCGGATCGACACCACGAACCGTGACAGTGCTAGCGATGGAGGTTCTGCGGGTTGATCGTCCACCATCCGAAGACGCTGAGATAACGGGGAAGATGGGGAGTGCACGAAGCCGCGAGCGGAGGTTATCTGCCGACATTGACCCATGCCAAGCACAAGCGGAAGGGAGGTTTTTGATGAGATAGGCGCACAGATAACTTGCTTCACTCTCAGAGAATTTCACGCTGATCATCGTTGGCATTGCACCCAGAAGGGCATGGATGTTGGAGCTTGGCTGTAACTGCTTCAAGGCCCTACGCGCTCTCACGTTGAGGCGAGGTTCGATGACAGGGATAGTCAAACGCTCCAGCAAACTCGTAATTTCGTGATCACCCTGTGGATCGAAAACGTTTTCCGAAGGGCGTTGAAAGCCTTTGGTGGTAGGGACAAGATTGAATACATCGAGGAATCGGAGATCGGAAGACCAGGTCTGCACCCAGTCCCAGAACTTGTTCAACCAGTGAATTTGATCGCCGGTTGCCACTTGCTGGTACTGAGAGGCATATGGTGAAGCGCTGAGGTAACTGGAGATGCGGGCTATGTTGAGTTTAACCACGTTCAACACACCAGGTCCATGATTGACCAAAGCTTCGCGGACATTTGGTTCAAGTTGCCTGAGTGACACAGCGTCGGGATCATAGATGGCGAACAGATCTTCCTCAGTTTCGTTGAGGAGGACATGGGATTTTCCGAAGAAGGTTGACGTGGCGAGTGCTATTCGAGCTCCAGAAGCTGACGGGATTAGAGGAAGACCTGCGATGTTACGGCAGTTCGACGTTGATAAAAGGTAGCTGAGAATGGCGCTGACACCTGGGGCATCGAGAGCTTTGATCTTGTCAGTCAAAGTCTAAGATAACAATTAGTCAATGGTGATATCTCGAACAAGGCCGTCCAAACCTTCAGTGCGCTATAAGCGACCTCAGGTGATAACATTTTGTTGTTGAGCAGGTTCCCATCTCGCATGACCTGTGTAAGATATTGTGGAGGCTGGGTTACTAGGATGCCTGTGCGAACAAGAGCGGTCAAGGTATCATAATTGGGTGATTCATCAGCAACGAGAAGAGACGTAGTGGTTGCATATTCAGGAGGATTCGTGCCGAATACCGGCCAAACAGCATGATCCAGGGCAGAGCGAGCAACTTGGAGAGGCATATCCTTCCAGTACGCATAATCCCCCGAATACACGTTCGCCTGAGGACGGGGCCATGCATCAAAGATGTTCTCAATACCATCACGTAGAACAAGGGCTCTGAGAAGCGCGGCCCATGCTAGGGGAATATAAGTATCGAAAAGTAGCCGATTCCACTCGATTAAAGTACTGGGCGACAAAGTTAGGGAACAATAATCTTCACAACAAACAGGCAACACACTGATCATCTGAATTCTGGACAATCCCGATTTCTCCTCCGTTGCGTAGGTTCTGTCTCGAGTGTGTCAACGAAAAGAGGGCATTGATGTGAACAGGGAACTCTGTTCGCAATGGAAGAGGGAGATAGGTGAAGAGTCGACCGATCTTTGTTGAGCGTGAGAAGTCGAGGGGGATGGCGAGGTCGATGATTGGACTAAGTTTGTGTCTGGAGAGAGTGGCAGCGGGGTCTCCGCCGAGCCGCTGGGAGAGTCTTTTCATTGCCTCTGCTTCGGAAGTGGGAACATGAGCGATCCGCCATTTTCTCTCTTCCGACGAGCCACCTAGTGAAGTTTGGATAGTAGCCTTGCATGTCTTGTATCCAAGCTCTCCTTCTGGCTCCAGTTGCGCTCTATCAACTGCTGCTTTTGCGATCTCTGTCTTCTTGCCATCCGCACTGATCTCGTAGATTTCGATGGAGGCGACATTGCGCAAGAAGAGTAAAGAGACATTCAGCTCTTCTTCCGCAAAGTCCCTAAACAGCTTCGATATCTCGCTGGGCGAGATGATTTTATCGCTGATCTCACTCGCAGAAGTACGCAAAGGGAGGCGAAAGATGGTTCCATTGAAAGGTTTCCCCCATTCGGAACGTGGGAGGAGGGAATCAAAGGCAGTGAGATGATCGCTGTATGCCTGATAATCGTTTTCAAGGTTCAACTTGACACCACCAATTCTAATGCCAGAAACTTCGGCGAATTCGTGTTTCGGGTCAAGGATAGCAAGGTGAGGTCCGGAGAGTATATGAGGCGTATCAGTCACCTGAGGTCCCGTTAGCAGCATATTGTCAGGAATAAAGGAAAAACGGACATGATAACATGATCGAAATCCGATTCCATATTTGCCGATTTTCCTGCCTCGGATATAAGTACCAGCGGAAACAATATAGTTGAACAGAAGATGATTACGAAGTATCTGTGACCTTTGATGATTGATGGATACTTTTCAATGCTTTCCAGTCATCCTCTTGAATCAACGCATCGTTAAAAGCCAAGAGGGCAGGTCCTTGGGTGTTAGCAAGGTAAGGATTATACAAGTCTTTCGTGCCATGATGACGCCAATCCAAAATAAAGACCTTGGTTAGGGAGATTGAGAATATCGGTACCGGTATCAAGACAGGCGACAGACCTGTTTGAGGGCCAGAGCGTCATCTGAGTTCTGAAGAATTTCACGTAGTAAACCAATGGAGAATGGGTAACTTCCTAGAATTGCGCGTATTGCAGCGGTTGGGGCAACGCTCTCACCAAAGCCTTCAGTCATGTTGGTTGCTGTAGTCTGGGTGCGATCGATGGACCTTATATATTGGGAATGAGCAGAATCAAGCCTCGTCAGGTGCCACGGAAGCAATCCGCAGTGACAACAATAGCATTTAGCACTATCCAAGACACCTTATATAAGTAAATAGAAGCACAGCCCTGCATTGAGCGCTGAATCGTGGCTTAATCCTTGATCCTGCTCATAACTTCCTCAGGCCGCAGGTGCAGAAGACCGCAGGGCACTCTTACATGAAGCAACCACGTCGCTTCTTCCGACTCCTCACATGAACGAGCCTTCGCCGAAACAAAGTAGAACACCTGCATAAGAAGCACATCATGTACAACGAGATAGACTTCACGACAACTATCATCGGTGTCACCGATAACGTTAGCTGTCGGCGGCCGGCCAAGGATGTACCTACTTACAAAGCAGAGTGCGGTGGGCCGCTCAGCTGACAAGCACAACTGATGCGACTGGCTCAGGAAGCAAGAGTAACAGCCGAGTTAGAGTGTCGTGCAAGGCCGCGAAGGTGAAGGTTAACCCTAAGGATATCTTACTGGGCAATTGCATTGCAGAAATCGGGAGTCAGATGTTACCACACATTATGAATCCTTCGCATACTGATGTCCGCAGTTGTCGAAGCACAGGAAAACGGCACGTAGACTTTCGGGGTGTGCGTCTGTTGCAACCATCCAACGGTGTTGTGCCTTTAGATCTGAGGGGTAAATGCATAATGTACATTGATGCGAGATACATAGACAGGCAGCAGAAGGCATAGAATTTGTGTAAGATATTCATCACAAGCTCAGTTATGAGCGACACTTCCCTCTCTCGCTTGCAGAACCAGCTCCATGTTGTTTATCTCGTAGGTATTGCAGTAATTCAACAAAACCCTCGATTCCGTGAGACGGGCCGTAGCACATACTAAGGCCAGCCATTAAGCATAAGCACCGAGGAACCGACATCGCAGACATACCGTCATCGAGGTTGAAAGGATCAACCATCTTGAGCTCGATGATAATATTCTCCACTGCGCGCTGTGCATCCGCCATTGACCAACGATGCGCGAGTGTAAGCATCTCCAGCGCTAACTCGATATCCGAATCTTCTCTCTCCAACTTGGGCGCCTTTCCCGTGTACGCGTAATCTGCCCTTGAATGAGATTAAGGGATACATGGAGAAACGACTGGGCATACCAAGAATACATCCAACACAACGTCTCGAGAATCCGGGAATTTCAATGACAATGGGTTCTTTGTCAGAGGCCTTACCAGCCTCACGGAAACCCTCGGAGAACATTACCCGGAAATAACTGCTATATGCGGCCAGGTACGCACGATGCGCTCGCAAGGGGTCGTTATTTGGAAAGTCGCAGACGAAGCTAACATCGGTGCATATCTCGGTTTTCCTCATTTCATCAAATGTAACGCGAAGGCCATTGGACAGACGATCATCGCTTGCCGGTTGTTGCTCTGGAACTTCGACTCCCACCTCGTGTTCGTATTTGATGGTGACCGCTCCTGCAGCAATAAGAAGTCGACGGAAGGATTTGATAAAATCTCGTGGGCACTGGAGGTATCCCGTGTCATAGTTATCGAGCAAGATGTGGTCAGCACGTTTCCAATTCCAGTCCGTCGCATTATCGGGGGGTACATCGTCATTGAGGAACAATGCCATCCCGCTACATCGGGACAAGTAATGTTTCGACTCCTCCGAATGGTTGTTGAGCCATTCATACGTTTGCTGGAGGTGGTCCAACAGCGGCACACGACATGAGGCGACATTCGCTTGTTCGCAAGCCACTTTGGTTACTAGGACGACGAGATGGTCGACCTGCACTTAATTGTTATGGCTGATACTGCTATCATATTTACGACGAACATACCACTTCCTCAACAGCCGGAACGCTCAGATTCGGATACGTCATCAACACTCTTTGGTGAGGCTGTGTGGCATAGAATGCGCGTTGAGACCATACAATCGCTTGGAACTCTTCCCGTACAAGATGGTTCGGTGACACGATATCTGGTAGCGATCGAATGTGAGGAGCGATATATCTTGTATCGTCCGTGGTTCCTAAGGGACGAGGGGACGTATTACGGGGGATAAAGTCCAAGATACCCACATATCTCCACTGAGCCTCCTGATTAGAACCTGCAGCACGTAACGGGAGTTCTTCGCAGAAGATTTGAAAGATAGCAGCAGCTCTCTCCCTACGATCATCTGTTTCGGGGGCATCTTGGAAAGCTTCCACGCAAGTTCTGAACATGTCCATATTGAGACTATGTTGTCTCTTCAAACCAAATCGTTCGAGTTGGCTCTCGAGGCGCCGGAACGATGGGAGAAGGAAACGGTCTGAGTTATCTCCAAACGATGCCACAAATAAGGTGTCGCGAGAAGAATAGAGCGTCGTGGATTCTTGTATGAATCGTTGTGAGTTCGGGACAGGAATCCCGGTGCCATTGGAAGTGAATGAAAGAAGTACGCGAACAAGCCTGTAGTAAGCGTCGTCCAGGCCATCTCCCAAACGCATTGGAATGCTAAGAATGGATCGAAGATTGGAAGGAGGTTGAATACCCATGTTCACAAGCAACAAATCATAGCCTACAACAGTCATGGACGTAAACGAGGCAATCGAGTCCGAGGAAACGTTGCGCGGAAGCATCTGAAGGTCGTTCGCAGAAACGAATGAGTCATTACCTGACCTCCAGATCGGCAATGATCGATATTGCCAATGCCTCTGAAAGTAACCCTTCTTCCGGTTGGCAAAATCGGCACGAAGCCAAGAAATCAAACGGACGCGCGTTGCTGAGTCCAAGCGATCGAATAACGTCGATACCCCTGCAGGATGATTAAGGATCTTGGAAAGTACGCTCTCAACCGTCAGCTGCGAGGACCTAAGGGCGTTTCGTAGCTCCTTTGATAGCGCTCCTATGTTGACCAGGGTAAACCCCATGCGGACCAGGCACTGAGACAGCCAGTCTCGGTCAACGAAGTCGGCTAGGATGATGGAAGGTGTATTGCAATAATCAAGGGACAGATAGCGGCCGTTCTGAAGTGTCGGTACAAGTGGGTAAGCTGAAATGGCTTTTGTAGAAACGTTGAGGGATGGGAAGATTCTCCAAAATTTCGCGATCCATCCTTGGGTATCAGGGTCCACATACTCCAGAATTTGAGATGCAGGTAAGTGATCGTCCAAGAGCATCCCGATATTGGTGCTCGTGATCTTGCTCACATTGAACCTGTCATCCAGACCAAGGAGCCTTTCTGCTGCCAAGCCATGGTGGACAAGGCGGTGGGGTTTGAAGACGCCGGCGGCTTCAGGGGCGACATAAAAACAGGAATTGGAGAACACATCGAACTTAACAAAACTCCCATTTTCGAGAGGCAACAACGGTAGGCCGATTAAACAGCTGACTGCATCTGAATCTTTGGACAAAAAGTCGATTAAACCTTGGATCTCTCCAAAGTCAAGTATAGACGCCGAAAAGCGCGTAAGATTGTCCAGGATCAGCCCATGAACATATTTCGGTGTTACAAGAGCAACAAGGCTCTCGTCCGCATTTCGCAGTCGCCAAGTGACTGAGGAGGAGAGCTTGACTGCGTCCAAGGGTTTGATTGCCTCCAGTACTTTGGAAACGGCACGGGGAAGATGGGTCATGAAGCGGGCGGCTCGGGGGGAGAGGACATGCGGATTGAATTTGCTTCTGAGGATAGGATAATGCGAGGTAGTTGCCTCTCGATAGACTGCGTCGATCACCAATGTTGAGATAACATCATATGTGTCATCTTTGACGAGCTTAGCTTTTCCTGGCCAGTAGACTGCATTATCCGAGACCAAAGCACGATCCGCCAACAAGGAAAGATAAAGCCTCGGGAGGATGGTTGTCAGCAGCCAGCGATTATAAAACGCCTCCAAGTTTTCATACTCATCAAGGCGGACTGACCTCCTGTCAGAGGCCAAGATGAACGATCCAGATATATGGACAGGGAGGGCGAGGGGGATTGGAAGCGGAAGTGTTGAAAAGAGGTTATGAATAGGGTCGGGTGACGGACATGCAGCGATCCGAAGAACGGGAGGTAGCCTGAGTCGGTATTGTTCCTGAAGTAAAGAGATGAACGGCGGAAGCTGATGTTCATTCACAGAAAGAGACAACACGCGCCATGCATGACACCCCCTCAGTGAGTCGGGGCTAGTGATCGTAACTGTCTGTCCACTGATGTCCCCCTCAATCCAAGAAAAGTCCTTGCGGTGTGCAGCAACAGACCACAGAAGTCGGGGTTCGTGATATTTGCGTTCAAAAAGTCGGATAGAGGTTAGGGAGGTGAAGAGAAGACAACTTGTTGCAACGCCTTCGAACTCTGAAACCAGATTGCAAAGATTGGCAACCTTTCCGAAGATGGGCTCGACGCTTTGGGACTGCTTGCCCGATCGAAGAGGAAGGCGGAATAATGTCTAGGAGATTTCAGTGAGAGCGTGGTGAATGTTAGAACCGATATCCACATACGCCGTTATAGGTATAGCCCTCGTCAACATCCTCAGGAGGGTCGAAGCCAAACAATCCTATCAACGGGAACAAGTGGTCACCGTATAGCCTATACATAGAAATGTTAGAAAATTAATCAAAGGCCGAATTTTTTTCTGACCTTCGTACAGTAGAAAGGGGAAGACGCAGCGCAGCTCTATCAACCGCAAGATGGTACTTGCAGGGATTGAGGAATAAGACCTGATCGCGAGAGACAATCATAGCAAACTGGGACAGACCAAGTCAGAGAGGTACTAGCGTTAGGAACCAGATGAAACAAACCTCTGTGATGTGGAACATCGTAAGAGCACCAAGCCCGAACTGCCCGATAGTATCTTTTCTGCCCGACTTTCCGCCTATCCCAGTTCGCAGAATTCCTCTAAAGTCGTTATCAGTGAATACACTGTTATTATGCATGACGAGCGCAGGAACACGCTGAAATTCAGCACAGCGTGGAGATAATAAAGTCAGCGTGGGCGCCGTCTGTTGGTCGAGCAAGATGTTGAATTCTGCTGCCCTGGCGTCTGAGGCATTCGCGAGGAACTCAAGAAGCAGTTGAGAATCGGTGTACTCTCGAAGGCGATTACGGATGGTGGTCATAAAGTCCTCCCCCATATCAAGATCTTCATCAGATTGACTCTGCAAGTTCATAAGCCCCAGACGTCTCAATCCAAGGTCATTGGCAAGCCCAGGAGAAATGTCTGGGTGTACCAAGCTGTTTACTCCCAAGTCAATGAGGCTCGCACGGGGTCCAACGTCATTGTAGCAAAGATAGGCAAATGGCCGAAGTGCACCATTGACGTCGGGTATGAAGAGGAGGTTGCGTTCCTCTGTTGCTAATTGAGGAAGCCATGTCAACAGTTGAATAATACCTTGAGTAACACGACGATTCATCGTCTCCGTGAAGCGCGAGGTGTAAAGTGTACGTAAATGGTCCAGAATGGTCTCTTTTGATGGCCTGTTCAGTATCAGCCCGAACAACTTCCGAGACCTACTAGAGATGATCACGTACCGCTCAACACAACCCATTTCACGAAGGAAGGCGTGTACCTCGAAATGGCGACGAGGGTCAAAAACAACTGAATGGAAGCCAACTTGAGGTATGTCTTCATCCCCAAGTAGAGCAAACGTAACAGACTCGAGAGTACTATGGCGAGTTGGTACCCATTTCCGGGACTTGAGAGCCTCGCGAAGAGACGATAACTGTGATTCCGCAAGATCTCGGTGCCCCAATTCCTTGACGACTTCATGGACTTTCTCGTACGACGGCTGAAACCCGTCGAGAATCTTGATCAATTGCTGAGATAATACCTCGAAAGCAACTTCATCATCCCAAGAGAAAGCCTTCCGCAAAGAGAGACCGATTTGTACATCGGGGTTGACCATTGGCATAATTTCGTCAAAAAGCTCCCTTTTGCCGGAATGGGACAACGAATCTCGGCATTTCAGAGGGCTTCTAAGGCCCTCTGATGTCGGGATCCATTCCAATTCCAAAGAAAGGAGTGCAGAACCAAAGAGGTCGCTGCAGTCAAAAAGTGTATCATTGATGAGGTTAATAAGAAGTGTAGCAAGCTCCTCTGGTTGTTCGCAATGACCGCCAGCGATAAAATGGACGCGATCGTGTACTATGTTGATGGAGAGCTCGGTGATGAAGAGTCTGAGGGTGCGGAGATATGAAGCAAGAGCCTCGTGAATCGGGAGTGTGGTATCGGGGAGAAAGGGAGACTGTCCTGGAAATAGTGCCGCGATCGAAGCTCGAGGATCAACAAGATCTTTGGGCGCTTGAAGGTTCCCATCGCGGGCAGTTACAAAGGTGGTGGTGTTCAACCGGTCGAGATTTCCACGTGAGATGATGGCGGAGTTGCGACTCAAATATTTGACGAATGCCACCTGCATTTCCAGTGATTGGATCTTAAGGCTCTGCAACATCAGGTCTTGCATTTCTTCAACAGTTAATGGAAAGCGGTGCATCGGATCGAGAAACTTCAACATGTCCTGGTGGATTGCACGAAGATCGAGATAGGTAATAGAATCCAAATGAGGAAGAACGGGGAGCTTAAGTGGATTGGCCCCCCGAACAGCAACGGCGCTTGGGATAGATGCTCGGTGGGTGGATGATACACCATCCGGGGTTGGCGAGAAGATCGGATATATAGGAAGTGCACGAAGGCGAGAAAGGAGAAGATTGTTTTTCGAGACATCACCATGACGAGCACAAGAGGTCGGGAGGTATTTGAGGAGATAAGCGCAAAGGTGGGCGGCTTGAGACTCTGAAAACGTTACGGAGATCACCGGCGGTAGAAAACGGAGGAGAGAGTGGATGTTGGAGCTCCGTTGCAATTGTTTCAGAGGTTCTAAAGTTCTTGCATTGAAGCGAGGATCGATGACAGGCACGCCCAATAACTCCAACAGACCCGTGACCGCCCTTTCGTTCTGAGGGTCAAAAACAGTCTCCGTTGGACGCCGCAAGCCACGGGTAGTGGGAACGAGATGAAATTGGTTGGTAAATTTCAAGAACCACTTTTGGGCCCAGTCCCAGAATTGGTTCAACCATCGAATCTGGTCATTTGTCACTGCCTCCTGGGAAGTTGAAATGTACACTGAGGCTTTGAGGTACATGATGACTCGGTCAGGGTCAAGTTTTGTCAGGTTCAGGACCCTGGGGCCTTCGCTCATAAGCAACGTGCGGATATCGGAGGCGAGGCGCTGGAGTGATACAGCTTGGGTATCATAAGCGGCGAAGAGTCTCTCCTCGGCTTCGTTGAGTAGAGCGTGAGGTCTGCTGGAGACAGTTCGCGCTGGGACCGCCATCCGATCTCCAGCAACGGATGGGACCAGAGGAAGGCCGACAATGCAGTGACAATTGGATGTTGACAAGAGGTAGCCGAGAACTATTTGGGCCTCTTCGTCGTCGAGGGCCCTTATCTCGTCAATGAAATACTAATCAACTGGTGTCAAATGATGGAGCGAGAAAGAGTGAAAATCGCCTATACCTGCAATTTCCTGTGTGCAATCTCAGGCGACAAGATCTTGATCTTTTTTGTGAAATTGGTGAGGATGATTTGGGTGAGGTATTCCGGGGGTTGTGCTACCAGGAGACCAGCATGAACGAGGGCGGATAAGACATTCTTTTCAACAGATCCTTCAGCGAATAGAAGTGATGCAGCAGTATGATAGGAAGGGGCCTTTGTCCCGAAGACGGGCCAAACCTGAAGATTGAGAGCATGCTTCGTGACGTGGAGAGGAAGGTCTTTCCAGTATACGTAATCTCCGGAATACACTTCCGCTTGGGGACTCGGCCAAGTATTGAAGATGTTCTCTACTTGATCGTACTTCACGAGAACTTCAAGAAGAGCCGCCCATGTCTGAGGTATGTACGTGTCGAAGAGGAGGCGATTCCACTCAATTAATGCACTAAAACATAACCTTAGTGAGCGAAGCACCTCTCCACAAATAGGTGGCATACTGATCGTCAGACTTCTTGACGACTCCGACTTCACCTGCATTTCGAAGATTTTGCCTCGATTGAGTCAACGCAAAAAGAGCGTTGATGTGGACAGGGAATTCCGTCCTCAATGGAAGAGGGAGGTATGTGAAGAGCCGACCAACATCCACGGAGTTTGAAGAATTCAAGGGAATAGCGAGATCGACGACAGGACTAAGCTTGTGTTGAGACAGCGTCGTGGTCGGGTTTCCGCCCAGTCGGAGAGAGAGGGCATGGATTGCCTTTGCTTCGGAAAAGGGAGCATGAATGATTCGCCATTCTCTCTCTTCCGACGAATGAGCAAGATGAGTTCGGATAGTAACCTTCTGTATCTCATATTCCCCATGAGCCTGTGATAGTGTGCGATCAATGGTTGCAGTTGCAATCTGCGTTCTCTCGCCATCGGCACTAATCTCGTACATCTCAATCGAAGAGACATTGCACAAGAAGAGGAGGGAGATGTTCAACTCCTCCTTCGCAAAGTCCTTGAGGAGATCCGAGATTTCGTCGGGTGAGACAATTTTATGGCTGATTTCACTCGCAGATGTACGTAGGGGCAGCCGAAAAGCGGAACCACTGAAAGGTTCTCCCCATGCATATTGTGGAAAGAATGAATTGAACGCTGCGAGATGGTCGCTATATTTTTGCCATTCTTCTTCAATATTCAACTTCACGCCGCCAATCTTGACACCAGAAAACTCAGCAAAATCGTGCTTGGGATCCAAAATCGCAAGATGAGAACCAGAAAGGATATGTGGTGTATCCGTAATCTGGAAACAGATTAAATAACCTGCACGCGGGCGGTTTAATGATGTAGATATTGTGACGTACGTGGTAACAAGAACGAAAGCCGACTCCGTACTTGCCAATCTTCCTGTACCGAGTTTGAGAGTTGAATAGGCGTGCGACAGGAGGACACTCACGATGTATCTGTGATCTTAGATGACCGATGGATATTTTGCAACGCTTTCCAGTCATTGTCTCGTATCAACTCGTTGTTGAAAGCCAAAAGGGCAGGACCTTGAGCTGTGGCAAGATACGGATGATAAATGGCACTTTCGCCGTGAGAACGTCGATCAAGCACAAAGACCTAAATGTCAGAGAATGGAAATCTGAGCGCTTATGAAACTGATACCAAGGAACACCACAACAGACCTGTTTCGTGGCTCGAGCATCGTCAGTATTCTGGAGGATTTCACGCAAAAGACCAATGGAAAAGGGATAGCTTCCCAAGATGGCACGGATGGCGGCAGTCGGGGCAACGTTTTCGCCAAATCCTTCTGTCATGATGGATGTAGTTGTGAGGTAGAACGAAACCACAGGTCCACATATATGTAAGGAGATCACACCTCGTTCCCTCTATCGTGGTGTTGCCCGGGTGGGTTTGAGTGGCTTTGTTCCGGATATGGACACGATAAAGTCTCATGCAACACATCCGCAGCTGTGGTCACAACATGATTACGGCATGTTGGACTGCAAGCTCTCAGAAGGAAACAAAGTGTTCGAACTTGGAATTAACCACTTAAAGCCTGCAAATGAGAAGGCTGATGTCGTATTCTGGAGGTACTTCAGAGAGCAGCTACGACCTTTGAGAATAGGTGGGAGATTACAAAATCTTACTGAACAAAATGGACGGTCCCATTTCGATCGCGTCTCGAGGTCTGTGCCCAAATTACTTCTTTCCCCTTTATCACATCCTCACTTTCCCAGGATATAGTATAATACATAGCTGGCAGTTTCGTTTCACTTTATCTTGCCACCATAGGTGACTTCGACATGAGCTCGACGGCTTGTTCGTTCACTCTGGGAGTGCCTATTTCTGCCTTTCGACTAATACTGTCTGTTTGTGCACATATCGTACATACTGCCTGTCCCTGCAGGTTCCAGCATCCATTGTCATTCAGTTTGAGGGTCAGAGCCAGAAATAATTCGTCTCGCTTGCATATTTCTGTTCTTCCCCTTTGGAGCACCGTGGCGTGGGATGCGTGTGACACGAAACGAAACCGATGATGGCAGCTCTGTCTGGCCATGTGCACACAAGGCAGACCCTGATTTCCAGTGCCACCCAGTACCTCGCATCAAGTCTGGCCCCATTTTTCCTCATATCGGGAATGTCGGCAAGTGAAGGTAGAGCGAAATGTAATCTGTAGCCCAAGCGGTTGCTCAATGATTTCCATGTAGTGTATCATGACCGTGCGGCGAGAGGTCATGGGTGAGTGATGTAGATGATACTCGGGCATTACAAATAGTAAAGGATAGTCAGCAGCAGGGTTGCACGTGGTTGCGCCTCATAGCAGTTCATGGAGTGGACGACGATACGCAAATATTTACGACATCAATAATGTCATAGGCAAACTCAATGCAGGTCAAGTTGGCGGATGATGTAGTCTATTGGGGCGGATGGTTCGGAATTGTGATATTGGTACACGGATTGATGAGGGACGTTCACCGTCGCTGGGGCATCGGATGAAGCCCATGGTGAAGCCAAAGGTTGTCAGTGAGTAGGGAACTGTATGGTGGCCGCATTGTTATTCACTGCTTTGATTAAGACTTGGCGTGATTCGGCTGATGTCACATCACCACGTGTACAAGTTTGAGAAGTTGGCTAAGATCGGAACAGGAGATCTTATTTATATTTCACCCCTCACGTTGCATCTACCCTCACTTCGCCTAGCAGGTAACCCACTCAATATTGCACACCTCGGCCGTTTCACCCGGTTTAAACATAAAGTGAATTCCGAACTTGCCGTGCGACCAACCACCCCCGCTTTCATACTAACCGAGCACAAAGCGCTTTACAAGATTTTCGAATATCCTCTAAGGGGAAGATTGTCTCAGCTCTGCAAAATCCAACCGTTGTCCCGCCTATCGCGGAAGTAGAGGATCATGGAGTGAGCGCCAAACCCTTTAGCACTTCTTTGGTTGGTAGTTTGATAGTAATCGACTCAGTCAAGAACACTGTCCACGTCCAGCACTTCTCCACTATCCTCCAACGACGCCTCCTAATCGCCTGTATACTTGTCCTTGGCGTGGTTAATTCATCTACCACCGTAACGCGGAAGCAACTCTTCATATGCGGATACAATACAATCCCCCGCCCCCGCATGGGCAGCTCCAACTCGCTTGATGCATGCTTTAAGGGATGTAGAAATCTGAATGGATGCCAGTTGATCATCAACCAACCTCCATCGAAATACCCGACTGATGAGGTAATCCACGAGGGATGAGTTTATCCTACTACCCCATTAAACAGAGTCGCCCCTTTCTGGGGTTATGCGGAATGAGACTATATATAACAGTGCTGGGAACGCCTTATTTTCCCCACTACTTTTCCCTTCTCCATCATGTCAGCGGAAAGCAGCGTGCACGAAAAGCAGTCTACCGACGAGGAGAGACAAGAGCACATTGACTTAGCGAACAATGTTCAGGCCAGGTGAATAAGTCCCATCTTGTTGAAAACAGACGTTGACGACCTCTGTATAGGATCCAGAACCCGTTATACGGGATTCCCCGTGGAAAGCTCTTGAAGCAAGTCGAGGAGTTCACCCGGGAGAAGGGCTTCGAAGACAAGTTGGAGCTTTTCCAGAAGGCAGCTTTGTTAGCTCAGAACCCGAAGGACTTCGAAAAGATCTCCGACCTAACCGAAAGCGACAAGGAGATCATTCGCAGAGAAACAACACGTAAGTTACTTATCTGTTTCATGTATGTATGTCCCACTAATACTCCACCTAGACAAATGGACCCAGCCCCGCGCATTGTATATGACGGTCATCGTATGTAGTCTGGCCGCGGCCGTGCAGTGCGTTTCGGAGAAGTCAACTTGAGCGCTGTTACTGATTTTTTGATTGTAGAGGATGGGATCAGACAGGATCTAACGGCGCTAACTTGTCATTCCCTGAGGAATTCGGCATACTTGGTGGTCCGAACGCCGACAGAAACGAGTGGATTGTGGGCGTCATTAATGCGGGGTACGTAAGCTCATTCAATGGTGAAACATGTTTGATTCTCGTATGGAAGTCTAACCTGTCATCTATCATGCCCTCCCCACACACTCGATGGAATCAAGTCCCTACATTGCATCATGCCTTATTGGATGCTGGCTAACAGATCCTTTGAACCATTACTTTGGGCGCAGAGGAACACTCTTTTGGTGCGGAATATTTTGTATCGTCAGTGTTATTGGTCAAGGACTGGCAAAAACGTGGCCCCAACTTTTCGTAAATCTCATCTTCAACTTGTCTCGCTTCTTTGACCTTGATTTCCAAAATTTGCTTAGGTCTGCCGCCTTCTGCTCGGCCTTGGTATGGGACCCAAGGCAACAACTTCACCAGTGTTCGCAGCAGAAAATGTTCCCGCAAATGTTCGTGGCGGTCTCGTTATGTCTTGGCAGCTGTGGGTAGGTGTAACACTCTCTTTCTGACTCCACAACAATGTTAATTTTTACTTTTTTCAAGACTGCTTTCGGCATCTTCCTCGGATTCACTGCTAATCTGGCCTTATACCGCGTGGGCAGCATCGCTTGGCGCCTCCAAATAGGCTCGGCATTCCTCCCCGCAGTCCCACTTACGCTTCTTATCTACTTCTGCCCTGAGTCACCTCGATGGTATATGAAGAAGGGCCGGTATCGTGACGCGTACGAGTCCTTCTGCAGGCTGCGGAACAGCGAATTGCAAGCCGCCCGGGATCTGTACTATGTCCATCGGCAGCTCGTAGAGGAATTCGCAGTACTTAAGGGATCAACCTACCTTGGAAGGTTCTTTGAACTGTTCACGATCCCGAGAGTTAGGCGGGCAACCCTCGCTAGCTGGGTAGTCATGATCGCTCAGCAAATGTGCGGCATTAACATTATCGCCTTCTATTCATCGACGATATTCTCCGAAGCGGGGTATTCCACCCGAGATGCATTGTTAGCATCCTGGGGATTTGGTTTGGTGAACTGGCTCTTTGCATTCCCTGCTATCTGGGTACGGGCACTCTGGATTATCTCTGCTAGATACCAACTAACGATTACATTAGACCATAGATACTTTCGGCCGTCGAAACCTCCTTCTCTTTACATTCCCTAACATGGCCTGGACGCTCCTTGCCGCCGGATTTTCCTTCTTTATCCCAGACGGCAGTCCAGCAAAGATCCCTCTCATCGCCCTGTTCGTCTTCCTCTTTGCCGGTAAGCATCCCCATGTTGCTACTCGTCGCGCTACAACCCCTAAGACTCGATTGTTTCCAGCGTTCTACTCTCCTGGAGAAGGCCCGGTCCCTTATACCTATTCCGCAGAAGTCTTTCCGCTCACACATCGCGAGATGGGAATGTGCGTCATTTCAGTATGAAGGCTGCTCACATTTGACAATGCCCCCCTCCCGTATCCAGGTCTTGGGCGGTCGCCACTTGCCTCTTTTGGGCTTCAGTGCTTTCTCTCACATTCCCTCGCATGCTTGGCGCTTTTGGCAGTGTGGGAGGTGCGCCACTTGTTCTAATTTCATACTCACACAACATTTAACCCACTTAACCCCATACATAGCATTCGGGTTCTATGCCGGGCTTAACGTGGTTGCGTTTGTCATGCTCTTCTTCTTGATGCCAGGTGCGCTTCCTTGCCTCCACATTATTCTTGCGTCACTGATTAATGCCACGAAAATGTTCAGAAACAAAACAACGCACGCTCGAAGAGCTTGATTACGTCTTCGCTGTCCCGACTTCCAAGCATGCTTCGTACCAGCTTACAGTGTTCCTTCCCTACTGGATCCGTCGCTGGGTCTTCTTCCAGAAGAATGCTCAGCTGAAACCGTTGTACAACTTTGACGAGGTCAAGTCAATCACGGTGTTTGAAAAGGGTGTCGGGCATTAAGGAGGAGTTGTGTGGTTGGAAGAACTTGAGCCAAGGATATTACAGTATCAGGACCTCCCGGTTTTTCGAAATTCTCGTGTACTATACTTGTTGGACGCGAAACTGTTACCGGCAGGCACATGGCGATGTCTCATTTGGTCCTGTCGATAATGGTGACTTTAAATTATAAGCCTTTGATTCGACACATTACTCTCCTTCATGAGTAGTGCGTGATTGCTGTGTTCGAGATAGAAGCCGCCTACGGGGCCGAGCATTTGAGAAAGCCGAACAGTTACCAGAACCGAAGAAGGCGCGGATAACCAATGGGAATAACTTAGGTACCATTGCTATCATCATTATCACCATTGATTTCTCTGATCTCAACACCGCAAAGGTTCTATGACAGCTGCAAGGATGTCCTTGTCTACATTATATTCCTCCTTGGCATGATTGAGAGGTGAATTTGCTGAGCTACTATTTAACGAACACTTGACACGGATGTGTGCAGGGAACATGGGGAATGAGGGGTAATCAAGTATTCCGCTCATTCACATCTATCAGGGGACGATCATCATTCTCTTACCAGCCGTTATATCTCGTGCGCCTCGCTCAGGTCTTCACTTGTGGGCCCTGGATACATATACCCGGGCTACTGGCACCCCTGCCTAGGTGTATCTCCATCAAGGATCACGAAAGACACTCAGAGTTTGAACACGGGAGGCTAACCGAGACTAGCCACCAACTGAGCTGCATCAGTAAAACATCCAAAAGATGTTGGAGACCTTAAGAAACTCTGACATCATTTTGTGCATATTGGATACTTAGAAAATGTTGGCTCTGAGAATGCCAAGAGTGCATATACTGAAATTACCAGATAAAAACCATCATTGTGAGATACTGTCTAAGTGAGTAAAAGCATGTTGGTGTACTACGATGTGTGGTTGAAGTCCTCATGCGCTATTTGGCCAGTATTTCATCCGCCAGTTAACAACCTGGCCATCGTCTCGCAGTGTTTCCTCGTTGTAGAAGGTCAACCGGAGATTGCAATTGGGGTATTTTCGCTGGGTTGACCATCGACATTAATGTGTCCATACAGCTCGATATCTGCCTTTCTCAACTGAATGTCCGAAAATACTCGTGCTCGTGGTTATATTAGCCAAGATCAAGAGACACAGGGTAGATGCCAGCCCATTCGTCCGCAGGATTTATCGAGACGCCGTATTCTATTTCGTTCTCAATTTTCGTAAGCACAAACTCTGCTCTTTTATACCGCAGCTGATTGATTTCTGCAGTCATTTCTACGACGGCGATATTGTTGTGATATTAGTCTACACTCTGGCACCCGGTCCAACGAGGCAACTTGCTGGAATGTCAGAAAAAAATTTGTTGTAATAAAGGGTAAGCTGACAGCTCATGCGCACAAATTCAGTGGTGTTATGTATCGTTGCCTATCATGCCATGTTATTCTCTGGCTGCGAGAACAAGGAAAGGAAGGGATAAATACTACAATCAGCGTATGCTTCACTCTCCGCTGCCATCGTGGTGACTAGAAGGCACGACGTTGAGTATAAGTCGGTTTTGAATTATGTATATTTATCGGTACAAGATACCGTATGGCCACTTACCTTTGATCCATTCTAGATCCAAATACATACCCCCAAAGCATACCTCTTACTCCGTTGTCTATCATCAGCGCTACGGTGGCATAGGATAAGGCTCAAAGGCTCACACAACGAACGCAAAGTGAACATCACCGGCATTACCAAGTGCTCCACAAAAGCCTATGCCACAATACCAGATTGATCGAGCGCTAATATATCACAAGAACCATCGTACTGGTGCATCGTAAGAAGTCCATATCACAAGAACCATCGTACCTGGTGCATCATAAGAACCCGTCCATTCTGATACCCATCCGGGTCATCCCGCATCTTTTTCGACGGCGATGTCCCAGCTCCGATCCGATCATAAGAAACTGATATTTATACATTCAACCCTATATCAATTCAGATGTCAGAACCAACAGGAATCCCGTCTCCCCTTGGAGTAGCCTGGTACTGTAGTCCGAATGCTTTGATGTTGCGTTTCTGGGACAGGACCCATCAACGCATAGGGAGATCCATTGATCGCAGCAGCAAGGCGGTACTTCCGGTCTTTAAGATGAAACTGCAAAGTCTTGAGACTACTCCCCCCATTCACTTATTCATGAAATCCAAGAATAGACCTGCGACACATGGAACCTCACCTTCAGGGAGTAACACGATCCCTTGAGGTCCTACCTCCGAGTCGGCAAATCGAGGGATTCCGACGGAATGCGTAACCAGATTAGGAGTGAAGAACAGAGCTCTATATTGGCCAGTTTGAGGAGGTCATGCGGAGGCTTAGGACGTTGAAATCATGAGTGCGCGGGGGGGGGGGGGGCACTATGTTGGCAAGGTGTATAACTGGAGAAAGGAGTAATATAGGGGTATAGAAAGGAGTGAGGGATATATTGAGTGCCAGCATATCTGCGGACCTGTGGGGCTAGACGGGGGGCTGGAGTTTCACAATGGCGATCTTGGATAACGAAGGGACTCCGGTAAAAGTGAGCCAGACACCTAGACTTGATCTCCGGATGTTGTGTTGTTCGGTCCCCGACGAAATTCAAATCAAATCCGTTGCACTAGTCTAGAGCATTTGGGATACGGATCGCGAACTGAACGTTTACTGAACATTGAAATATGAGTTGGGTGCTGTATTAACTGTCATAATGAATCGACCACATAATGACCAGAGGGCAAACCGACAGTGATTCCTGGGATAAAACGAATACTTCGTTGAAGTCTTGTGAAGTGTCACCGCAAATCAAGTGGAGTTATGCCCAGTCAGACCAGGAATGGGATGTGTTGCCGCATAGCGGAAGTTCGAGGTTTATAGCTCATGCAAGTCGAGGGTCACTATAAGCCTCTCCATCCTTGACAAAGGAAATATGACTCCTTCGACTCCGAGCGACTTGAAGCCGGTTTGACAATCCTTACTTCTGTGAAATTCGGTACAAGCTTTGCCTTGCGGAATTCGTCTAGGTGAGGGTGGGTGAAATATTTCATCCTGTGTGCAAAACAATGTAAGTGGTGGCTATTATGCGAAACGAGCGCTGCTCACAGTAAAACACCGCCTTTCTTCCTTCCAATGCTCTCCGCTCTACGAAGATGCCTCGTGGCAAAGTCATACACGGACTCGCATATTTCTAGACTCGATTCGATATCGCGCATATCGTTGCCTGTCGAATTTGCTGCCATATCGGAAAGAATGATGTCTGCTTTGCCCTCCATGTTTCCTTTGACACTGAGTAACCGGTGTATTAGGTCCTCGGTTTTAGGTTTCAGGAAGTCAGCTTGGATATCAAGGACACCATGAATGGGCCACATCGGCAACAGGTCCACTGCGACTATCGTTCCACGTCCGTCTCGTGGTCCACTGACGTCTTTGTCGTCAATGTTCAGCGGGTCAAATTTCTCTTCCACCTCCACGACAACCCCCTTCCCCTTCCCCGTCTCGTGCCCTTTGTCTTTCCCCCTCAGGACCTCTAGTTTGGGAGAACTCCATGTCCCGTAGCGCTCGTTGAGTTTGGCACCCCGTTTTCCATATCCGAACCCCTTGACTTTCATCACCTCGCTTTCTTGTTCTGCCCACCCAAGCTTTCCAGCAACGACTTGGCTCCAGCCACCAGGTGCGGCGCCGAGATCGACAACCGCGCGCACATCAGGATGTAACAGAAAGCCAAATGTGCCATCCATTTCGATGAGTTTGAACGCTGAACGGGACCTGTATGCGGTTGGGGATGACAGACGTTTCTTGACATATGGATCTTTGTATTGTCTTGAAAGCCAGATCCGCGAAGAGGGAGAGAGAGAGCGTACGACTTTGCTAGCGTTCATTGCTCACAAATGAATTTTGACATTACACATTTTCGGTGTACTGTTGATACTTTCAATATAACAACCGGTCACGTCACGATTGATGAAGGTGGTCAAAGTCACGGTGGTCTTCTGCTCATGAGTGTCACACCAGTCCCTTGAGCCAAGTCCTACCCAAAAATCCGCCATTTAAGATCATCTACTTGAGGAACACAGCAACAATTATCAAGAATCACTACTTATAGCACTGTAACATACTACGTGCATACTGGTTAAATGATAATGTTGTTAGACTAAGATAAAAGACTCAGTCTCGCAGACGTCGAGAGCTATATCGAAACTACCTAGGATAAAAGACTATAAGTACAGTTAGTTAACGAGATATGAGCACATTACTGGGACTTCTCACCTCAGTCTCGCAGACGTCGAGAGCTGAGGTGCTGTGGCCTTCGAGGGCCCTTCAAGAGGAGATTCTGAGACATCATAAAAATAAACTTTGTCCGTGCGTCACTTCCGTTCCGACGACCTGCCTACTGTACCAGGCGTCGACGTGAATTTGCTTCTCTCACAAATGTAGTGGTGTATGAGCCTAAATGTTTGCCTGTTGGTCCTGTTGTTAGCATGTCACGCTCGGCCCCGGGTGGTGTTGTTAAGTGGTCCTTGTTATTAAGTCACTGTGTTTCCCTCTGTGGTTATATTAAAAGTATCGAGAGAGGTTTGGAAAGACATTGGGGATTGAACTGTCCTATGATGTTGACCAAAATAGCCCTCTTACATGTTACACAGTGCCCAATAAGGAATTTCACGACTACCTCAATGTACATATGTCCATCCTGCCTTCCAAACATCAGCTGGAGCACTTGGACACTCATGGACACGCCTGATTGGGCAGTTGTCACGGGTCTCGATGCACATTCCGGGTGACTTCTCATCTGTACAATAGTTACCGCCATTCATATCGGTTTGACTTGTTTTCACGTCGTCAAAGGAGTGTGAAGTTCTGGGTGAGGATCTGAGGTTCCTGTCGGCCGCCTGTTGCCATGGCTGAGAGAGAATCAGGTGGATTCCGATAGTATTAAATATGGCGATAATCTACTCTATCTAATGGGGTAACATGGTGGTGGCCACCTGTTTTTTTGCCAGGTTCTGCCGCTGACATTCTGCCGGTTTCCGGCCATTTCTGCCAGTATACCAGTGGCAAACTGGAAAACAATATTAAGTCTGGGCAACACGACGAATCTCGGCGGAGCCCTGGCGCCAGGGCGCTTGAGTGTGTGACTAACTGGTTCAGGCGTGAAAATCAAACTCGGGCGTCTTGACCCTGGTCTCTAGCCAACCCACGTAGCTCTTGGTCCTTAACCCGAACATGGATGTGCGCAATGCTGCACTCTTTATGCTGATCCGCCAGTTTCAGATTCTGGAGGTACGGCATGCTTCTGCTGACGTTAGGATTGGTGCTAACCGAGGGCTAACAGTACGCACAAGGTCCTTCCCGAAGCACATCTTTTTACCATCGAACTGACGCAAACCACTGCTTAGTCGGCCTCTACACTTTTTTCTTATACGATTATCTTTGTTTATTGCCTCGTGAGGTACGTTTCAATTCCGAACCTTTATGTGGGTGACACTAAATGCCCTAGGTCGAGAGTATATGGATGAGAAATGGGGCCAAAGTCAATACCCTCTACATTCTCTGTCGATATACGAGCTTTGTCAATTTTGCAATATGGATATATAGTTCGTGCATTTCCCATCCGGCAAAATGAGAACTCACGCATTGCCAGGTCTGACTGATGATGGGACCGAGGTGAGCATTCACCTTCTTGAGATTCCGCCAATTCACTTAGGATGTATGATGGTAGTCGAAACCATGTGTCATAGTCGGATATGCGTGGGGATGTGAGTCTGATTCCACTTCGTCTTTCCCCTCGGACTGTGCTAATATTACGGCCTATTCAGGGATTGCGCTTGTTGGAATGTCATCCGCACAATGTAGGGTCCTGAATACGCCTTCTGAAGCCAATAATAACACGTTCCTAGTAACATTCTTCCTGCGCACATACGCCTTATGGGGCTCTTCCAGAATCGTAGCAGTTTTATTGTCAATCATGGCCGTCGTAAGTGCCATGCACACCTCATTTCGTTGGACAATCTAAGGACACCTGTTTGAATGCTAGGGAATGATCGGTGGTGGTATCATAATAACTAGCTTGATTATGCTATCGCCAACACGCAAGTCGTTCCGTTGACCCAGCGATCAAGCCAGCGGCTCACGCAGCAACATTAGGTCTGCAACCCCCTGTCCACGACACAACCGTTGTGCCGCAGTGCTTCCTTACACTCGCTGGCGCATTAACGCTAGCCATGTGGGGCCTCCTGACCGGACGCATAATTGACATCAGTGTGTTTATTATCCACCTTTGACATCGCACGTTCACTGAGTGGTACACCATAGTTCTCGTTATCATGGTTGTCGTGGCAAAAGTCAGACGATATCATTCGATCGAGAACAGCCCACTTGTCAAGAAAGTTTTCCGAGAAGCAACTATCCATTTCGGCCTCAATTTCAGTCCGTATTGGTCCTCAAAGCGTAGATAAAGCAATTGGTGACTGACGTCCCTCCTTCCCCGTCCTCAGTCATTACCATTTCGACGATAATCATGTATTTTATGTTGCCCGGCGTAACCAAGCAGTTCCCAGCCATGTAAGTCTATACCTGCTGGTTAAGTTGTTATTGCTGACTCATTGAATACCCAGGTTTGCGTCCATAATGTATCGCTGTTTGGCATGTCGCATGATAGTGCGGATGCGAGAACATGGAAATGAAGGTTCTTTTACGGAGTCGGCTTTGTCAGTATCGGTTATGCAGTTCCAGCGAGACGAGCAGGATCTCGCCGGGCTCGCGTCAACCAGACCATGACTTCACTGCCATGCATGATGCACGGGCGGGGGCCAGTGTACGACATTTGATATGTATTTTAAACGCGTGATACTATTTTTATCAAGTGTTCGACTGATATGTAGGATTTATAATTAGTAATGGGAGTTGACTGTTGTGATTCAATACTTTGTTCTTTCATAAGCCATATGTATGGGAAAGTTTGCAATCACACAGTGCCTACTTGTCGGATATGGGCAGGGATCCCGGACTAATACCGAGAGTGCTGTCTTAATTCCGAGTAATGAAACAGGTGATAACTATACAGTCGCTCGTGGAACCCAGATAGAGCCCAATAAATATTCATAAATTCGGACTTTGAGCTCTCCTGTCCATCTTGAACCCTTGGTCTGGACTTTGTCAGCACCTGATGACATCCCGTCTTACATTGGTCCTGACCGATACGTTCAAAATGTTCATGAATTGATAGAGATATGGGACAAAGAACCATTAAGTCATTGAATGTTCCCTCAGAGCATTGGAACAGAGGAATGGGGCCATAGAAGTGGCCACTTGGCGTTGGCCCCCGTTACTGGAATCTCGGCTTGAGTCCTTGGAGCTGGTCGGTGTTGTTGGAATGGGTTCGCCGTGAATCAAGTGGCCTTGAGTGAGAGCGAACATTTCTCGACACGCTCGATGATTGCATCTTAGCCCTTGCCTGGGAAGTACATATCGTGGAGGTATCGTGTAGTTTCCTCTATATTCTTTCTCCTTTCTTACTTTCGCTCGGACCCCTAGTAGTGAAGAGATTATGCTGCGGTTCAACCATAAAAAGGAAGGTGCGACTGCTACCGTCAGTCACGGGGCTCCAAGACCAGAATCCAGGTAATCACTGAACCCGACGACGAGAGTGAGATTATGTGGGGCTTCAGGAAGGGAGAGACGACGAGGAACAATGAGGGGTCACGTTGGGATAGGCTCGAAAACCTTTCGGACGAAGGGAATGCTAGGAATGGGTGTCCGAAGACTGGGTATTAA